>PVLD010009754.1:0-74909 GCA_004027595.1 Dinomys branickii | reverse complement strand
AAAAAAAAAAAAAAAAAAAAAAGAATCTCATTAAGTCTGTTTGCCAATTGGGAAGAGAAGAATTTACATCTTTACTATGTTGACTCTTCCAATTCATTAATATGGTAAGTCTCTCCAGTTGTTTATCTTTTATCAGTGTTTAATATTTTTCAGCATGCAAATTTGGTGTATTTGGTTTTAAAAAATTTATACCTAAGTATTTTTTGAGCAATTGTAAATGATATTTTAAATTTTGGTGACCAAGTATTTGTTTTTAGAATATAGAAATGTGGTTTATTTCTGCATATTTATCTGGTATTTCCCTATGTAGCTGAATTCATGACTTCTAGGAGACTTTTGGTAGAATCTTTGGAGTTTTCTATTTGGAGAATTATCTCATCCATAAATAGTAGCAGTTTTACTTCTTCCTTTCAGATCTGTTTGTCTTTTTTTTTTTTTTCTTTTTCTTGCCTAATGCATGAACACTGAAAAAAAAAAATGAACACTGAGGATTGAATTAGCTGCAGGTGTAGGTTTTGTCCTCAGACTCTTTATCAACTTGAGGAAGTTTTCCCTCTAGTTCTTTTTTCTCCAGAGAGTTTTATCATGAACAAGTGGTAGATTTTGTTTTCTCTCTAGTTCTTTATTAAATGCTAGGAAGAATTCTCTGGTGAAACCACTGGGGCCTGAGGAACTCTTTTGGAAGTGTTGTATTTATTTATTTATTTATTTATTTATTTAGATACTGGGAATCGAACTCAGGACCTTGCACTTGCCAGGTAGGCACTGTTGCTGCATAGCTATCTCCCTGGCCCTGGAAGTGTTTTAAAATTACAGTCAATCATCTTACTGGTGATAGGGTTATTCAAATGCTTTCCTATTGGGTGAGTTGTAGCAGTTTATGTTTTCCTAGGAATTGGTACATTTGATCTAAAGTTGTCAAATTTAAATATGATTGATAGTTCATAGTATTCTTTTATCACCCTTTTGATGTCTATTATGTCTGTGGTGATGCCCCATGTTTCATGTCTGATATTGGTGAATTCTCTTTTCTTTTTTTCCATCAGTTTTGCTGAGGTTTGGCAATTTTATTTTTTCACCTTTTCAAAGAACTAATTCTGTGTTTCATTCTTCTATTGCCTTTCTATTTTCAGTCTCATTGATTTATGCTCTTATTTCTGTTAGTTTCATGCTTTATCTGTTGTGAGTTTGTTTTGTTCTATCTGTAGGTTCTTAGATGGAATACTTCTCTTTTATAATGTGTGCATTTAGTGCTAGCCACTTCCTTTTTGGTACTATTTTAGCTGCAGCCCACAAATTTTGCTGTGTTGTATTTTCATTTTTGAAGGGCTCAATGTATCCTTGGATTTCTTTCAAGAGTTCCTCCTTGATCTGAGAAGTATTATACTTAGAAGTATTTTGTTTAGTTTCCAAGGGTTTGGAGATGTCAGTGTTACCTTTCTATTGTTGATTTCTCATTTGATTCCATTGTGGTCAGAGAACACATTTTGCCTGATTTCCATTATGTTAAATTGACTGAGATTTGTTTTATTGTTCAGGTCTCTTTCGGTCCCTTTTTAAAGAAAACTGAAAATAGGAATCACTCCGGGTAAAGTGTTCTGTAGATGTTGACCAGAGTCTTTGGGTAATGGTGTTGGGGAGTTCTTCTCTGACCTTTCTGATTCTCTGTGCCGTTATTCTATCAATTACTGAAAGGAGGTGTTGAAGTCAGAGGATTTGTTTATTTCTCTTTTCAGTTTTCTCAGCTTTTGCTTTATCTATTTTGTGCTCTTGTTGTTTGGTGCATATATACATGTTGAGATTTTAGTGTCTTTGACATTGATCGACCCCTTTATCCTGTTTGTTTCTCTGTGCCTCTTGGTAATTATCTTTTCTTTAAAGTCTCCTTTGATATTATGGTCACTTCTTTTTTGGTTAATATTTGCACAATATGTATCTTTCCATACTTTAAATTTCAACCTGCTTGTTTTGTTATACTTGAGGTTAATTTCTCATAGATAATACAGGGTTTAGGACCTGTTTTTTTTTTTTTTTTTTCTTTTTGAGACAGGACCTCACTATGCAGTTTAGGCTGGCCTTTAGCTCACTTTGTAGCCCAGGCTGGTCTCGAACCTGCAACAATCATCCTGCCTCAGCCTCCCAAGGGCTGGGATTATAGGCATGCACCACCACACCTGGCTGGGACATGTTTTAAAACTGATCCTGCCAATTTCTTTCTTTAGTTAGTGTATTTAGGCCATTAACATCTAATGTAGCTATTGTTATATTAGGGCTTAAATTCTGTCCTTTTTGTTTTTGTATTTCTGTTTGTTCTCTGTTTTTCTTTTTTCCTCTTTTTTTCATTTGTTTAAGATTTTTTTTGAGATAGGGTCTTGCTACGTAGTTCAGGCTGGCCTTGAACTCAGTATGTACCCCAGGCTGACTTCGAACTTGCCATGATTTTCCTGCCTCAGCCTCAAGAGTGCTTGCCTTTCACTGGATTACTTGAACATTCTTTGGACTTTTATTTTTAATTTCTCTACAGTGTTTTTAAGTGTATAGCTTTTTTAGTACTAGTTTCTCTGCGTATTACATTATATAACACAGCACAGTACATCGGTGCTTTTATTTTCTCAGTTTCAGTAAAGTATTTAAGTCCAGGTCTTTTACTCTTTCATTTATAATTTTTTCTTTGGTACCAGGAATCAAACTCGTGATCTCATGCTTGCCAGGCAGGCACTTATGCCGCTGAGCTGTATCCTCGGCCCTCACTCTTTCACTTATAATTGTCTTAGCTATTTCTTCTATGTACATATTGAGAATCTCATCAGACGGTGCTGTAATTTTATTGATTGATTGTGGTATTGGGGATTGAGCCCAAGACCTTTGCTAAACAGCACCCTCAGTCCTTTTGTTTTTGTTTTGTTTTAGAATTTGTTTTAAGACAGGCTGGTCGTGGTGGAGCATGCCTGAATCCCAGCACTTGGGAGGCTGAGACAGAAAGATCGCTGTAAGTGTGAGATGACCCGGGGCTACACAGCGAGACCCTATCTCAAAAAATAAAGGAAACAAAAAACAAAAAAATGTATTTTGAGACAAGGTTTTACTAAACCTCTATATTGCCCAAGCTGGGGTTGAACATGTGATCTTCCTGCCTCAGCCTCCCAGAGTGTTAGGAGACCTGTACCACCACAGCTAGCTCAGCGCTATAATTTGTGCTTCAACTGTCCAACCCAAGAAGAGAAGGAAGTCTGCAGGGTTTGGCCACATCCTTGCGTGTTGCATTCTGCCTTCCTCCCTTATGCTCCAGGCTCCTTCTCTTGCCGTTTCCTGACTGTGGAGAGAACTTCCTCTAAGCTCTTCTAGAGCTCGTTTGCTGGTGTCAAACTGTCCTCATTTTCCTTCATTCCAGAATGACTCCGAGCTGACATCTTGTCTTTCAGCACTTAAACACAGTCCTGCACTCCCCTCTGGATACTGCTGTTTCTCATGAGAAACCCATCTTTCTCAGTTGTCTTTTCTCTCACTCCAAGACTTTTTTCTTTGTTTTTAGTTTTCAGGAAAAGTGTGGGTATGAGGTGGATTCCTTTGCATGTCTCTCGGTTCGGGTTTCTGTGGCCTCTTTATGCAGCAGACATTGTCTTCTGCCCCACCTGAGAGACATTCTCAGCCCTCATTTCTCTGGGTGCTTTCTCTTCTTCTGTGACTCCAGTGACACCCACGTTAGATCTTTTGTTATGGGTCCTCAGCTCCCTGAGGCTCTATCCAATTATCGCGGTAGCTTTTTCTTCTCAGGCGAAATGATGCCCCTCGTTAGTTTCTTTGGCTCACTGACTTTCACCTTCTTTACATCTTCCCTTGCTTTTCTGAGCCTTTGTCTTTTCTCTTATCTCGGGTATTTGTCTGGAGCTGGCACACGCGGGTGGTCTTTTCATTCAGCTTGAGATCTGCCCGGTTCTCTGCATAGGGCGTGACTCCCAGGCCCCGGCCTAAGCTAGGAGAGGCCATGCCGTATTAAACGTCTTGCTTCCCTCGCTTCCCTTTGCTGGCACGGGTGGGGCCACAGATTCTTCTGAGGCCTCTGGCTGGTGTCTTAGGCTGTTTTCTGTTGCTGTAAAAACGTCCCTGAGGCTGGCAACTTTACAAAGGAGAGAGATTTATTTTGGCTCATGTGGTGGGAGGTGGAGAAGTTCAAGAGCGTGGTGCCTGCATCTGCTTGGCCTCTGATGACAACCTCATGCTGCGTCAACACCTGGGGAGGAAGTAGGAAGCAAAGCCAGTGTGTGCAGAGTGTGAGTGAGGCTGAAGCTCACGTGTGATGGCCCCTCAGGGTAACTAACCCACCCCTGGGACTCCAAGCAGGCAGGTTCCTGAGGACCTCAAACTCCTCTGAAAGTCCTCCCACCTCAAACTTTCAGGAATCTTCCTGCCTCAGCCTCCCAAGTGTTGGACTCACAGGTATACACCACGAGGCAGGGTACTTTTATATAAAATCTGTGTATAAAGGGCTGCCTTTGTCTCTGAACCCAAACTCTTATTGCCCTCCCCGCAAAGGCTTCCAGTGTACTTACTTGACAGACCTTAAATACATATATGTCCCCAGTGAGTGGGCTTTGTGTGTTCATGCTGTAAGTTTCCACACACAGCGTTGTGTCAGTAATCCCATTTTAATCTTCTCTTTTTATTCAAAACTAGTCCTTTTGGTTTGATACATGTGGCCATATAGATGCCTGGCTGCTGCTTCTGGCCACGACAAGCATGTGCTATTTCTTACTCTGCCTTTCCAGGGGGACATCTTGGTGGCCTGCAGCCCTCAGCTGCCACAGGGACCCCAAACACACCGCACTTTGCTTTCAGATTGGCCCCAGGCCAGGCTCAGGTGCAGCCGCTTGTGATCGCTGTGACTGCCGGCATTTGCTTTTCACCAGGCAGCCCCTGTTCACGCTCCTGCTGGCAGCGAGTGGGAAATCCTGTTGGGAAGACTAATTAAAGTCACCTGAGGGATCCTTTGGTTAGGCTGAGATTATTTTGGCCAAGTGAATAGTGGATGTTTGGGCTTGTGAATAACTCTGTTCCCCTGGAATCCCCTGGGTGACCAGGAGAGCATCCTGCCTGGTCCCGAGGAGGAAATCAAGGGCCTGGGTGGAGAAACATCCAGAAGCAGGGAGAGACTGGAACTGCAGAGATGACAGAAGCAAAATAGCTTGCTGGGCTGCAGCAAGAAGGGCGGGTGAAGGAGGCAGCCTGGGCACAGGCAGGGCACAGGGGCTCTGGGTATTTGTCAACTTGACGGGTGGAGGAAGGCAGGCACGCAGGCCCAGGGCCCTGAGCTCTCGCTGTGGAAGTGGCCACGATCCTGAGAGGTGTGTTCAGCTTTAGCAGCTAAGGCCAGACAGTTTTCCAGGGTGACTGTTGCAATTTCTACTCCCGTCTGTGGCAGCGTCCTGAGAGCTCCAGTTGCTCCAGGTCCCCGCCAACACTTGGAATGGTTTATGATTTTCATTTTAGCCGTTTCCGTGGCTTCTCACAGTGGCATTGCCCTGGAGGATATGTATTTATGTAGCACCCCTCTGGAGGAGCTCTTGGTGAAGGCCCTTGCCTCTTTTCTACCGACTGCTTCTCTTTTCATTTGGATTTGTAGGTGTCCCTGATATATTCTGGATACGAGCCCTTTGTCAGTCACACGTTTTGCAAATGCAGTTGTCTTTCAGTGTCTAGGGGGCTCTGCTTGAGGAACCTTGGCCAAAACCTGTGATGTTTGAATCCTTTATGAAAATAGTGCAGTATCTGCATATAACCTGTGCCCCCTGCCTGTGCATTTTATACCATCTCTCGATTAGTAACTGAACCTAATGCAATGTGAATAGCACAGTAGTAGCTAGTCCTTCCATTGTACATTTTAGGGAATAACAAGAACCTGCCTATATTCAGCGCAGTAAATGCCTAATGCTGGGACATGGGCCCGAGGACACACAGGCCCAATGGACTCACCGGAGGATTCTAAGCCTGGGAGGAAGGTTGGTTGGATCGTGTTTCTCAAAGCTCCCTCTAGCTGCAGCGCACAGGAGAGACAGACAGGAGACAGGAGGAGGCATGGAGGAAGAGCTGACTAGGGCAGTGGCCGTGGGCAGAGGTCCGAAGGTCCTCCAGTGGAAGAACGGACAGGAACATCTGCTGCATCATGTCATGACAGAAACAAGATGTGCGTGGAGACACAGCCAGGGACCACGAGGCTGGCGTCCAGGTCTCTGGCCAGATGACGAGCTGACGCTCTTCTGCCGCCCGCCGCCTGCAGCCAAAGGCAGCTTTGTGTTCAGCCCTTCCCAGGCCTGCTGCTCCAGGGTGTGCTGGGGTCACCGTCAGGACACTGGAGAGAGTGCCCAGTGTGGAACTGGAGGCTTCCATGGCAACCAGGACACAAATGTCCCCCACACTCTAGGCTGATCCCAAGAAGACCCTGTGCCCCGGGGGAATTGGCAGCTACAGATTCTGGGCCCAACAAGGCAGGACAATGTCCCCCTGTCTGCAGTCTCCCAGGCCCGGTGAGTCCAGGCTTGGGGATGTGAGTCCCCGTCAGCCCCTGGGGGAAATGTAGGGACGGGTCAGCACTGGCAGGGATGACGCTGGCATTGGACCCAAGCTCCTTCCAGGGAGCAAGGACCCCACACGGGCACCCCAGTTAACTTCCTGCACCCCCTAACTCTGATTTGCAGTGTTTCCTTAGAAGAGTCCCCAGCTTTTGCCATTCCTCATGGCGCTGGTTCAGCTGGGTCTGGCAGCTTTGGAGCCGTGGTGTAGTCAGAGTCTCCAGACCCCTGCTGTACACAGAACGAGGAATACAGTGTCCGTGTGCCCAGGGCACAGGGGACAACAGACACTCCCCCCCCGACCTCCAGCAGAAATACTACTACATTTTACAAATGAGGCAGCCGACTCGCCCAAGTTCACAAAGAGTGTTGGGATAGGATTTGAACTTGGGGCTGCTGAGTCCAGTCCTTCCCTTCTACCTCTTGGAGAGTGGGGACCGTGGGGATTTGAATGCCCTCCCAGTGGTGGTGACTGAGGCCTCGTGGTCACACAGCCCTGTGTGGGGTAGGTGTGCGTCTGCTGTGCTATGGGGAAGGAGAATCCTGAGAGCCCAGGTGTATACCCTGGGCTTGCCCTACCTCACTGGGTGACCCTGGGCAAGTCAGTTGTCTCTAGGGTCTCAGCCTCCGTGTCTCTCTGTCCAGAGGTGCTGCCAGGAGTCTTGTGGAGGACGGGCACGCAGTCCGGCGTATCTGATGGGGCTGCCTGTTGTTGGCACGTGTGACTTCTGTGAATCCCCACTGGCACCTACGCTGACCCTTCCTGCCCCTTTGTTGTGTTGGGAAGAATTAGTACACTTCCCCACCCGAGTCCTTTCTAGTCTGCACTTTTCCCAACTTAGTCAGTCTCCAGCTGCTCAAGTGGCCTAGGCAGGCCCTGGGTTGTGGCCAAGGGCGCTGTCCCCATCCTGGGGTGCAGACTAGGCCAGATGGGCAGCTGGTACTCATGACTGGAAATAGCCCTGATAGGAGATTCTGCATTTCCTGTGCTCAGCCACTTCCTGTCTGCCACAGCACACAGTCTCTAGAAGGTTCTCCTGTGTGGAGCCAGGGATGCCCCTTCTCTGTTGCCCTCTGGGTATCTTTAGTAGGTGACATGCGGGAGGGGCTGTCTTCCTGGCACCCATCCCCTTTCCCCTCTCCTAGCAGGACCTCAGCATGGCTGCCTGGGGTAGATACCACCAGTTTCAAGGTGGGCCCTGATTGGTTTAAATCAATCTCATCTCCCCAGCCATGGTGATTGTGACTGGTTTAGATATGGACACATGACCCAAGGAAGGCCAATCAGAGCAGAGATCTCTGTGAGCTCTCTGAGAGGTAGAATCTCCCCATGTCCACTGGATGATGGAGAAGGGCCAGAGGCCTAGACTCAACTGGGAGCTGTCAGCCTTGGGCAGGAGCAAATAAGAGAACTTGAGGCCGAGAGATAGAAGTGTAGAAAACGGCTCCTGTTTCCCTGTTTACATGGCTGATCAAGCTTCGCTCAGAACTTCGAATACTCCTGTGCTTCTTTCTGGTTGCTGCGCAGGCCAAACATTTCTGCTTTTAAAGCCACCATGAGTTGATTGTACTGTTCACTGGAATCTGCACAAGCCCTATCACGAAATTTGCACCAGGCCCACAGGTCCTCTTGCTGCACCTCCAGCATCCATTCCTGACCACAAGCAATGCTTGTGGGAGAAACAGGACCACAGATGTCCCTTTCTTGTCACTAGGCTCAGAGGCAGAAGGCCAGTAGGAAGCCTATGTCCAGTGCCCCCATTTTTCAGATGGGCAAAGTGAGGCTCACCTTCGGCCCCTCTCCCAGGACATTGGCAGTATCCATGAAGAAGGGTCAGCAGATCCAGCTGTGCTCTGAGCTCCAGGGCTCAGACTTGTGGCCAGGCTTTCTGAGGTGGCCCCTGTCCTCAGTTTAACTGAGAATGAAGCCAGTCTATATCTTGCTAAACCCAGAGGCAGCTCCTCATGGCTACCATCTCACTAAGCCACACTACAGAGCTCCCACTGCCCACAGGGTCCAGACAGAAAATCTCTCGTGACACCCTAGGGCTGTCCCCTCTCCCATTTGTCCCTCCAGCTCTCTATCCGCCTTGCATGGAGGGGGAGGACACAGGAATGCAGAGGCTGTGCCTCAGGTTACTGCAGAAACCTGTATTGGCCTCTCTGTCCTCACCCACCTCTTAGAGCCCCTCCAGGTGCCCTGAGGGCGGGGCAGGAGTTCCTACAGGAGCTTCAGGAGGACCCGGGGACACTTCTGCCCTTTGCTCAGCCTCTCACTGGCCTGTGATGGCCCCGATGTCCCGGGAGCTGGTGTCTTCGTATCTTTCAGCAGAGCTGGAGGCCTGGCAGGTGTGCAGTGTTTGCCAAGTTGAATTAAACTTCCGGCTTGTCTTTCATTTGCTTGTATTATGTTTATTTTTTTTTCCACTGTCTTTCATTGGTTATAGACACAGATTGGTTTCATTCTGGCAGATTCTTTTGTTTTTATTTTCATTTTCGTTTTTTGAGACAGGGTCTCACCATGCAGTTCAGGCTGGCCTTGAACTCACTACATAGCCCAGGCTGGCCTTGAACTCACAGCGATCCTCCTGCCTCAGCCTCCCAGGTGCTGGGATTACAGACAAGTGTCACCACGCCTGGCTTACTTTTAGCCCTGTGTGAAACCTCCACGTTGGTTTCCACAGTGGCAGCACTAAGTTACATACCCCCCCCCCCCCCCCCGGCGCTGTAGAAGGCCCCAGGCCGCAGCATCACCAGCATCCGTAGTTTTTTATATTCTTGAGGACAGCCATTCTGACTGGAGTGAGACAGGATCTCAGTGTAGGTTTGATTTTTCATTTCTCTCCGTATATTTTTTGGTTGAGAAAGGATTGAACCCAGGGGTACTGAGGTACTTTTCTGAGCCCTACCCCCTTCCAGGTTTGAGACAGGGTCTCCTTAAGCTGCCATGATAGCCCTGAACTTGTGCTTATCCTGCCTCAGCCTCCTGAGTAGCTGGGATTACAGGTGTTCATTAGAAACATCCGTTCCTTTTTTTTTTTTTTTTTCGGGACCGGGGATCGAACTCAGGGCCTTAGTGCTTAGCGGCAAGCACTTACCCCACTGAGCTCTACCTCCAGCCCATACAGGTGTTCATTAAAGCACCCAGCTGGTTCTTTTTTTTTTGCGGTACTGGGGATCGAACTCAGGACCCTGCGCTTGCCAGGCAAGCGTTTATTCCACTGAGCTATATCCCCAGCCCCTGGTTCTTTTTCTTGTTACAAAACCAGCATCTGGTTATTGTAAAAAAAGATTGAAAATACCACAAAGGAAAGATAAGATTACTTTAACTTAGCAATTTTGACGGTTTCACTTCAACTTTTTCCTGTAGGGGTGCATTTTTTTCCTTAGTAAATTTTAAACCGGATGTGGTGGCAAAAACCTATAATCCCAGCACTTGGGAGGCTGAGGCAGGAGGATCACTGCGAGTTCAAGGCCAGCCTGAACTATGTAGCAAGACTCCAAAAACTAAAACAAAACAATCTTATCCTGTAACCATCTCTTATGTCAGCACCATTCTTCAAAGATGTATTTAATGGGCGCATAATTTTCTGTCGAGTCACTTTACCTCTCCAATGATCACAACATCCTTTGTCCCCATCACACATGCGCACACACGCACACACATGCACGCACATCCCCAAGCCCTCACACATGCCTGGAACCTGCGGCCGGAAGCTCCCGGGCTCCACAATGGGGGTATTTCCCAGGAGACAGTGAACAATGCCTTGCACACGTGCGCCGCAGGGTGGGGTTCCAGCTTTTTCCTCCTACTGTCCCTTACACAGACAGATAGACAGACGGCCAGACAGACAAGACAGGCAAATGAAAGGCACTGGGAAAGGTGGAGGAGATGGCTTTGGGGCTGTGGGCCT
Organism: Dinomys branickii; assembly: GCA_004027595.1. Lineage (NCBI taxonomy): Eukaryota > Metazoa > Chordata > Mammalia > Rodentia > Dinomyidae > Dinomys > Dinomys branickii. The sequence goes on along the minus strand of PVLD010009754.1, from coordinate 64,429 downwards.
TTCCAAGGATGTCGGAGTGGGGAAGGTGGGGTTGTTGAGCGCTAGTTCAAGGCACAGGCAGATGTGACAGTGTGGGTGTGACACTCGCAGGTGTGCAGCGGGAGGCAGAGGCGCAGAGAACCGCACACTTGAGTGTCAGAATCTTAGGGTCACAGAGTACCGTGTGTGACTGGCCCAGCGGGGACATCTGCTCAACCCCTTTGATGGTCAAGTGGGTGCTGAAGTCCAGTGGCTGGGCCTTTTTTCCCCAGATGGGCTGCCTGGGCTTTGTCCCCAGACCCAGGTGAGCTGCTGAAGCATGGACTGCGCCTCAGGGCAGCCAGCTTCTGAGGTCTCCAGGGCAGAGCAGAGATGCTAGGACAGGACAGGGAGCAGGGCAGCCCAGAGACTGCACCCAGGCCCCAGGGTGAAGCCTGTCTCCCTCCCTCTTGTGCTCCCTGCCTGCAGAGGGCATTGGAAGGGAGAGGCTGAGGCGCCATCTGTGGGCTCCAAGTCAGCTCCCGGGTGGGGGCTTGGGGCCTGGCTTCCCCTTTCCTCAGCTGCAAGGCGTCCAGCCCCTCTTCTCTGAGTGTTGGGGTTCTGGAGGCCAGAGTTGACCCTCCAGAAACAGTGTGGAGAAGGGTTGGCTTCCTACCCCTGTTCGGGGGCAGAGGCTCTGCCCAGAGGCCATGGCGGTGTTGTTGTGTGGGATCCTGGGGTCCCCGAAGCCTCATATTGCAGATGGAGAAAGAATCCAGGGGCCGCACAGTGACTGTCCTAGCCCCTCGACCCTGGAAGCCAAGAGCCTCTGTCCTTCCAGCCCTGCTCCTGGCCGCTGTCCAGAGCTTTTCGGGGTGACAGTGGGTGGGCTGGGGAGCCCACAGACAAAACTGTAGACTGGCTGTATCCCGACCCCTGGATTTCCGCTTCCAGGTTAGGGTTTTTTCCTACAAACAGGCAAGGGTGGGTGGGTCCAACACAAGGGGGTCCCCTGTCACCCCAATCCAAAGGACACCCCAAAGTGGAGTGCAGCTCCGCACAGCCAGGCCGCACGGGGTAGCACCGAGCCGAGGCCCCCAGCGCCCGCCAAGGCAGCTGGAACCGACAGGGGCCAAGAATGCCAGGAATGTGGAGCGGCTGTGCACTTCCCGCCGCTCTTCCTCCCCTCCGGCGAGAACAGGATATTCCCTGTCCAGGGAAACCCAAGTCCGGTCCCTTTATGGGAAAACCGCGGGGCATCTGGTGCGCCGCTCCCGCTCCCGTCCTGGGGTGGGCCCTCAGTGTGGGGACCCGGGGGCTCGCACAGCGGGGAGGAGGCGGGGGCGGTGGGTGGCTGTGCGTTCAGCGGCAGTGGAGGCCCTACCGTGTGCTGCTCGCTCTACGATAACATGGGCTCTGGGAGGGATGTCCCAGGAGGCTTCGGAACTTGCCCAGAGGCTCCAGGTAGCAAGTGGCAAAAGCCACGCTTGACCGCAGGCCGGTCTGACTCCCCTGCGCCTGTGCTCCGCCAGTAGGCCGGGTGGGCTTTGCTCAACTGCGATCACAGGGGCCTCACCTGGCGCCTCCACAGGGCACCTACAGAGGGGCAGAGGAGCCCGTGGAGAAGCAGCCCCCACCCTGCTTGTCAACAGCTGGTCCATTCTGAAGTTGAGGAAACATCAACATGGGACGTATGTGTCTGAGATGGGGTTGTGACACTCAAAGCCAATACCTCCCCCAAACTGCTCTTGAGGGGAGCCCAGAGCTTTATAAGCCCAGACTTCTGGGGACAGGGAGGAGGGGCTCTTCCAGACCTCTCTGGTGCACAGGAAGGCTGTCATGCTGGGGCTCCAGGAAGGCTGATGGGTGGCACTGGAATGGAGCCAGATGAGCCTCACCCAGCCCCAGCCCTGTGACTGTCGGGGTGCTGGAGCCCCTCACCCACTCCTGTGGTGGTCTACCCAGCCTCTGGCTGGGCCACGCTCTAGCAGGGCTGGTTCCGGTGCAGCCGCAGCCTGGCCTGACTGTCCTCCTGTCACATGGAGTGTGCAGGGTCTGCTGCTGGGCCAGGATCAGAAAGGCAGAGTTGTGCTGCCCAGCCCCCCACACCAGTCCCAGTGGCTACAGAACAAGGGGCCATCTGCATAGGAGAGACTTCCCGTTCAGAACAGGGGAAACTGAGGTTCCATCACTGAGCAGTGCTGAGATTTTAATCCCGACCTCTGTCTCTGGCATCCACCCCCTGCCTCCCCCTGCTGTCCTTCCCTGGCTTCTGGGCCCCTGGGGTCTGGTCGGTTTGGTTCCAGCATTTTGGCCTGCACCAGGTCCCGGGGGCCAGGGTCAGGTAAACAGGATCCCGGCGCATTCCCTGACCCTGTTTACCGCGAGAAGGAATGCGAGGGCATTCTTCCCCGGCCCAGCCATGAGTCAGCCCTCAGCAATGCATCTCCGCTGCGGCCTGCCCCCCCCAACCCGCTCGACCCCAGCCCCTCTCCTCACCTGGTGATGTCACCCACGCCCCCCCCAGCGCCTCCCGTCCCCCAGCCCACCGGGCCCTGCTGTTGCCATGACGACGGCTCACAACAGGAAGCAAGCCCCGGTGGAGGCCTGAGCTTGGGCAGAAACACAGGAAGCTCGCTGAGCACTGGACAGCATTGTCAGCCGTAAAAAACAAAACAGGACAAAAAGATTTAATGAGAACAATTAACCCAAAGAAAAAGAAAAAAAGAAAAGGCCAAAATAACAAACAAAACCAAACAGCCTGAAGGCAGGGGCTGGCTGAGTTCCAGGGCGCCCAGGGTCTGTGTTTCCCCTCCCAACACAATGCAGGTTGAATAATGCCTCCTTCTCAGAAGCAGCTCGGGGTGGTGCGGGGAAGGTGCTCGGGGACCCCATGGGCTGACGGCTCCCTTCCTCTAAGTCCCAGTTCTGGAGCACTCTGGAGTGAGAGGCTTCAGTTTGCCTGTGGTCTTGGCAAGTTAGGACTCAGGTTAGGACCGAAGTGCATCCGGGAAGCCCTCCAAAGGGCAGTCCTGGGCAGTGGGGGCGCTATGCTGCACCGGGGTAGCCTGGGGCCCGCTGGAGGAGCCAAGGTTAAGAGAGATAGGAGAAAGGGGGGCCTGAGGGAGAGTGCCTGTGGGGTGTCCCTCCGGAGAAGGGGCAGGCGTGGTGGGGAAGAAGCTTGTTCTGAGGGGCAGCAGCAGGTGTGGTCAGGGCTGCATGGAAACGAATCCCATGGGGCAGGCCTGGCCTTGGGGTCTTAAAGGCGGGCGGATGCGGTGCGGGGGCCGCACCAGGGGTCTCAGATGGGACCCAGGAAGGAAATGCCTGCCACCCCCACCCTCCTGTGCCGTCATCCGGCATCCCTGCTGCCCGCCCCACTCTGGAGGCGGGGAGAGAGGGAAATCCTAGGGCTGAAGAGGTGGCTGCAGGACTGGCCCACGGTCCTGGGTGGCCTGGGTCTGGACTGGGGGATCCAGGCAGCGTGGGGGCCGTGGAGTTTGGTTGGGTTGATGGGGAACCTTGCTACATCTCAGGGCAGCGTGGGGACTTGGGCCGAGGCTCCTGTTTGATGCTGTGGTCCTGGCAAAGTAGTCCCCCCTCTGGGCCTCCGCTTCCTCCTCTGTACACAGAGGGCTTGGGGAGTGGGGTCCACGCGGGACAGATGTCCAGCAGCTGTGCCCGTCAGACCCCATGGCGAGGCAGCTCCGTGGCACAGGCTTTCCTTTCCTTCTCTGACCTCACACTGCTGCTGCTCTGACCCCTCTTGTTGCTCCCCCTGCCACCCTGGACCCAGTGGCCTTCCTGAAATCTCTGCCTCTGCCTTCTTTCTCCTTCTAGCCCCAGTCACAGCCACTCCCTCATCCCTTCCCCTAGCCTTAAACAGCCTCACTGTTAGATCTCCATAGGCCGGGATCTCCCTCCACGCTGTGTGACCTTTAAGTAAGCTACACACCTCTGTGCCTTAGCTTCCTTCTCTGGGAAATGGAGCTGCAGGGATTCCTACATCTCAGGGCAGCGCAGAGACTTGGGCCCAGGTTCCCTGCTTCCAGTTCTCTTCCTGTGTCTCACGTTTATTCAAGGGCCCCTCTCGGGGACAGGTAGACCTTATAGCAGGCGTCGCACTCCAGGGCAGAACACTGCGGCAGCCAGACACTCGTGAGCCTTCTGCCACCTGGTGGTCAGAATAGGTACTGCTGCTCCCAGGACTCAAGACGGGAGCTGTTCCTCTCCATTTTTTTTAGCTTTTTTGTTTTGCATCCAAAATTGATCCTTTAATAGTCGCTCCCCTCTTGTCACAAAGCCCTATCTTCCATCTTCTGCCATCCCATGCTGTGCTAGGGAGCAGCCTCTCATTGGGCATTTATTTCCCCACTGTGTCTCACCCTAGGCAGAGCGTGCATGTGGATCTGGGACGGCCACAGCCCTGCACCCTAGTGATGGGGACCAGGGCCCAGACCCGCAGCTGCTCAGCTGTGACCACGGACGCCCGTAGATCTCACCGGGGCAGCAGGGGAGGCTGACGGAGGCTTCATCTGGAAAGATGGGAAGTCAGTGAGGAGGCAGGCAGGGCCTCAAGGGCACGTGTGTGTGAGGAGGTGGCTGCGGAGAGGGCTGGCGGGGGGGGGGGGGACCGAACAGAAGCCTCTGGGACATCGAAGGCGGCTTGGTTCCTGGGAGGAGCCTCCGGGGACCAGGGTGGAGAGGAGGTGTCGGGGAGAAGAGGAGGTGCTGTGTCCACCTTGGAAGGTCGGGGTCTGTTGAGGGACACAGGCAGGACGTGGGGTGAGGTGTGGCTGGGCGACCAGGGCCTGTGCGGCTGTCCTCACAGCTCTGCAGTAGTCAAGGCCATGAGCCTTGGGCCCACTGTGAGGATAGAAGGACACCCACAGGGTGAGGCCTAGAGTCCCAGAGGTCAGGAACCCAGGCCGGGGATGGGATGAGGGCTCCTGGAAGCCAAAGGTTGAAACTTCTGCCCAGGTGGACAGTGGGACAAGGCGGAGACTCACTGGGGAGGGAAGTGGGCTGGTTGCATCATTTGGGGTCCAGTCAAGATGGCAACGCAGGTCCTTTGCGTGCACACAGACACACAGACACACAGACACACACGGGTTGTATAATTATGCATGCATTATTCATGTTACACATGTATACTGTTCCGCAAGGTTCATTGAGAAAAATAACAGGCCATGCCCCCCCCACCTTACCCCTTTCCAGAGGACCCACTTTGGGTTTTGAATTGGCTTCGGGTGTGGACCCTCTGTGCCCATGCAGTGCGACATGAGCGCGTGTGCCCTGTCTGGAGCGCTCCAAGCCGACTGTTGCTCAGTACCACAGAGGGGGAGGGTGTGGCTCCCTCGCTCCTATAACCCTCTGGTCCCACCATTCTCCCAGGACAATGGAACGGCACTGATGGCTGGAAAAGCTAGGCCAACGCTCTGCACAGCTGAGCCCTCTGGGGGCTGTCCGTGTAATGTGATTACTTTCAGTCTGTTGGACTTCTTTTTTCCTTGGAGTTTTCACTTGCCTTTTATTTTGTTTCTTTAAAAAAAAAATCTATTTCACACCAGTTCAACTCCCGGCACATCTGGGCAGTTGCCTAGCCTGTCTCAACCCCCGTGGGTGCATCAGTGCCCTGTCCACATCGTCTTCTTGCTGAGAGCTTATGGTGCCTTGGGGGCTGCTCAGGCTGCCCATGGCTGTGGAAATCTCCTCCCACCTGACCTTGGGGCTTCTTCCTGTTCATTCTGCCCCTTTCTTTTTGGTAGCAAATAGCTTTTGACAGCTTCCTGAGAAAGGGTGCATGAGAAATAAACTTTTGGAGACCATCGATGTCCAAAATGCTTTTACTTCCTGTGCCATTTGATGCCTAGTTCGGCTGGGTATACAATCTTGGGTTGAAAAGTCCTCTTCTTCAGGCATTTGGAGACAATCCTCTATTGTCTTCCTGCTCCTGCTGTGGCTGTGGAGAATCTGAAACCATTCTCCTTCATCATTTATGCCTGCTTCCCAACTTTATCTTTCCAGAAGCTCATAGGATTTTCTCCCCATTTCCAGTGTTCTGAAATTACAATGTTATTTATCTTGGTGCAGGACTGTTTTCATGCATTGGGCCTTTTCAGCATGGATAGTCCTTAATTATTTATTTATTTATTTATTTTTTGTCTTTTTGAGACAGAGTCTCACTATGCAATTCAGGCTGGCCTTCAGCTCACTTTGTAACCCAGGCTGGTGTCGAACTCATAAGAATTCTCCTGCCTCAGCCTCCCAGGTGCTGGGATTACAGGTGTGCACCACCATGCCCAGCAGTCATTAAAATTTAAAGGGCTTTAAGATAAAACTTTATTATAGATTTAACTTTAGTATTATTATTATTTTTTTTTTTTTTGGCGATACTGGGGATTGAACTCAGGACCTTGAGCTTGCCAGGCAAGCACTTATTTCACTGAGCTATATCCTCAGCCTCTTTACTTTATTATTGATTTTTACAAATCAAGTGTTATTTCACTAAAACAAGATGATCATCTCATTAGATGCAGAAAAAAAAAGGACTTGAAAGAATTCAGCACTAGCCTGGTGTGGTGGTGCATATCTGTAATCCCAGCACTTGGGAGGCTGAGGCAGAATGATCTCTGTGAGTTTGAGGCCAGCATGGGCTACATAGTGAGTTCAAAATAAGCCTGAACTATGTAGTGAGACCCTGTCTCAAAACAACAACAGCAACAACAAAAGAGGAACAATTCAGCACTATGTAACAATAAAAAATAAAGAGACTCTCCAAGACTCTACAAGAAAACCTACAGCAGACATCATGAATATCAGGAAAAAACTGAATGCTTTCTCCCTTGGATCAGGAGTGCTTCCATTCAACATTGTCTGGCATTGTAGCCAAGGCAAATCAGGCAAGAAAAAGGGCACAAGTTGGAAAGGAACCAAAACTGTCTTTATTTATACATATGATCCTCTGTGTAGAAAACTGGATGTTGTCTCCCCATGAAAGCTAACAGAATTAATAAATGAGTTTAGTAATGTAAACTTAGGGGCTGGAGGTGTGCGTCCATGGTAGGAGGCTTCCCTGGCATTCCCTGGGTTCAGTGTCTAGCAGTGCGAAAACAGGAAACAAAACTCAAGTTTAGTTAAAGATACTAGTCCTGAACAACATGAAAATACCCCCTGTGATGGCAGCAGGACACTTAGGGATAAATAATGAAGAGAAGAAGGCTTTACACCTCAGCCCCAAGTACGGAACGTTGCTGACTGAAATAAAGTAGGACCTAAGTAATGGCGAGATGTAACAGGGCTTGGAACATTAAACATTATCAAAATATAAATTATTTTCAAATTGACCTAGAGATTTGAAAGGATTCCAATAAAAATCCTAGTATATTCACACCTGTAATCCTAGCACTCAGGTGGCTGAGACAGGAGGATTTCTGTGCATTCAGGACCAGCCTGCATTGCATAGCAAGACCTTCTGTCCAAAAAAAAAAAACCTGCAATTTTTTTTAGGGGGCAGAGGGAAAGGAAGTGACAAGCTGATTCTAAATTTTGTATGGAAACGCAAAGGACCAGAAAGTCAAAATAAGTTTGAAAACAAAGAAGAAGAAAGTTGAAGAATTTAAACTGCTTGGTGACTTCATGTGGCCCTCACATACGATTTTGGAAGGTGAGGCTAAGCTGCTAGTTGCCCACCCAACATTTGTTGCCCTGCTGCTTTCTTGCTAACAGAAGCCCTACTCCATGTATGAGGCAGCAACTTGTTCGACTACATACTTGCTTTGAGATCTCAGACTCTGGCATCCAGGAGGAACTCTTTGACACACACAAGGCAGCTAAACCACCAGCAGAAGTTGCCTGGGTTTCTAGATAAGATTTGCTTTACTGACAAAATCAAGACAAAAGGGAAGAACAGAGGTACATGGCATCACCTTTTTTTCCCTTTGCACACATGATGCAGGGAACGTAAGTGTGATGTCTGCAGCTGTAGCAGTCATTTTATGACCATGTGGCAACAAATACAAGGTGGAATCACAGATGCTAGCCCCAAGGCCACTGATTCACCAAAAATAACGAGCAATGTCTCCTTTCCCAAAAGACAATAGGTATTAGATGAGAAAAATAGGTTCTTACTTAAGGCACTGAAAGCTGCATTTCCTGTTACATAGAAATGTTTTAACTGCTCGGAAGGTCTATGATATCTTGTTCAAAGTAATTTCCTCTCAGGATTTCAAAACATGTCTCCGCCATCTGCTGGTCTCAATCGTTGCTGATGTCTGGATTGTTGATGATGATTGTTGTTTCTGCCCAGATGTGCTGGGAGTTGAACTGGTATGAAATAGATTTTTTTAAAAAGAAACAAAATAAAAGGCAAGTGAAAACTCCAAGGAAAAAAGAAGTCCAGAGACTGAAAGTAATCACATTACACGGATAATCATGATTGTTGATGATGTACTGGTTTCTCTCTGTGATTTATTTTTAAAAATAGGAAGCTTTTCATTTAACATTCTCTTTATCCTTACTGTTTGGATACTTCTTAGTGTGTACAGGGGTCAAGCTTTTAAAAACCCATCCTGCCCAGCACTGACGGGCCCTCTCCACTTGGGTAATTCTTCAGCTCTAAAAGTTCTTTCTAGTAGCTCATTTCGACCTGTCTCCTCCCCTTACCCCCTACTTTCTCCAATTATTTTATTTTATTTTATTGGTGCTGGGACTCAAACTCATGACCCCAGGCTTGCCAGGTAAGCACTTATGCCACTGTGCTATAGCCCAGCCCCTCCAGTAAGTTTAGAGAGCAGCTATTAGACCATCTGAATCCAGGGCCTTTGTGCTGAACTACATCCCCAGCTCTTTTTTAAAAAAAAATTCTTTTTTTGAAACAGGGTCTCAGTAAGTCAGTAAGGGCTGGAAATATAGCTCAGTAGTACAAGCGCCTGCCGAGCAAGCGCAAGATCCCGAGTTTGATTCCCAGTACAATAACAACAAATCACTAAGTTGGTAAATTGGCTGGGCAGGACTCAAACTTGTGATCATCCTGCCTCAGCTTCCCAGAGTGCTGAGATTGCAGGAACGCACCACCATGCCCGGTTTATATCTCTGTTTTTTCTTTAGTATTCTCCATCTTTCTGTTCTAAATTCTAGAGAACACTAACCCTTCTACTGATTTTTTAAGTTATGGAAATATTTTACAGTCAAAACCTTTTTCATTTTCTGACTAATCTTAGAGCACCTTGTTCATGTTTCATGGTGTGGCATCTCCTGAAATAAGCCTGGACAGCTTTTATCAAATACACCCTGAATTATCTTATTTTCTTTGGAATCAGTTGTTTCTCTGTTAATCTTAGTATTTCTCTTTCACCTACAGCCTTTCCCAAACTGTATTTTTAGAATAATAACAGAAATCCTTAAACATAGTCCCAAAGGCTCTGTAGAGTCAGATTCCTAGTTTCAGAACCATTCCTAGTTTCAGAACCATTTCTTTTTGGTACTGAATCAAACTCAGGACCTTGTGCTTGCCAGGCAGGTGCTGTGCCATTGAGCTATATCTCGGGCCCTCAGAACCATTTCTTATAAATTTAATTTTTAGTCTTAATTTTTTTAGCATTACTGGGGATGAGATGTAGGGCACTCTATATATATATCTAGCACTTTTTATTTTTTATTTTGAGGTGGAGTCCTGCTAAGTGTGCCAAGTTTGCCTTGAATTTGTGATCTCTTGCCTCAGCCTCCTGTGTATACACTTAATTTTTGCACTGTGCTACATAGCATGTGTATGAAAGTGTGTAAAGCAGTCACACATCCAAAGAAAAAAACTTCTAAAGCCCATGCAGTCAACTCCCAAATTACAAAAAGGCAGCTCACCAGGATGGACCCCAGGTGCCTCTCTGCTCGTGAGGAAGTCACTCTTCTGATCTCTCACTCTTCTGATCTCTGCCTTTGCAATGTCCTTGCTATTTTTTTTTTTTTTTTTTTTTTTTTGTCTTTTTGAGACAGGGTCTCACTATGCAGTTCAGGCTGCCTTTGAGCTCAGTTTGTAGCCCAGGCTGGTCTTGAACTAGCAACGATCCTCCTGCCTCAGCCTCCTGAGTGCTGGGATTACAGATGTGTGCCACCTCACCCGGCTTCCTTTATCCTTCCCACGCGGGGCTTTGTCCACCATTATTCTGAAAGGCTCACTCAGCTTGTCTCGGATCCCTGCAGTGCCTCCAATTTCAGGTCTGTGTAATGATCCTGTGTGTGAACATTCTAGACTTCGCTCGCCCAGTCTGCTGCATTTCCAGTTTCAGATTTTACAAATGGTATTGCTGTGGACATTTAAAAACTGTTTTCCATCCCATACTTGGAAGACACTGCCATGAATCTCCAGCAAAATCTCCCCCTTACATCAAATGCACTTATCCCATCATCCTTGCCGCTTTCAGAAGCAGTTCTGGAGTTCTCCTTCATGAGTGTCTTTGGATGCACTGTGATGGCTGTCTCCGTGTCTAGAATAGATTAAACATGTTTATCTTTTATGGTCGTTTTGACTTTGGGGAAGAGCCAGAACTCGCACAATACCAGATGGGTGATAAGATGAATATAGGACACACTGCCATATCTTTATGAGTCTGATTTTCTGTCAGACGGCACATGACAGCAGCAGCATTCACCATATTTTTTATCATAGCTCATAAAGACACATTTTTTAAAAATTTAAGTGTATACTGTATTTTTCGATCAGCTCCCGTATTTCCTTATTTTGCAGTACAAGGGCGTAAAGCCAGGCCTCACACATGCCAGGCAAGCTCTGTACCACTCACTGATATACCTCCGCAGCCTATTTTATTTTGAGACAGGGTCTTGCTAAATTGCCCAGGCTGCCCTAAAACTTGGAACCTTCCGGCCTCCATGTCTCCAGTAGCAGGGTCATGGGCATACGCTACCACAGGTGGCCTACTTTGTCAATTTATGAAAGTCTAAAATATTTTGCTTTACAGCTCACTATATAGACTTCTGATAAAAGAAGTTTATAGTTTTCAATTAGCAATAATCGTGCCTCGGATAAACCTCATTGGCTATGATACTGCTGCTGCACGAAGCTAAAAGTTTATAGTTTTAATGTAGTCAGAATTATCAATTGTTTCCTATATGACTTATGCTCTTTGTTTCTTAAGAAATTATTCTTTCTTTCATTTTCTTTTTCTTTTTTTTTGCTGAGGACCAGCCCCAGAGCCCCTACTTGACAGGTAAGTGTTCTACCACTGAGCTAAATCCCCAGCCCCAAGAAATTATTCTTTACTTCATGGTCATAAAGGTATTTGTGTGTGTGTGTGTGTGTGTGTGTGTGTGTGCGTATTTTTTCTTTCTGAGACAGGGTCTCACTATGCAGTTCAGGCTGGCCTTGAGCTCACTTTGTAGCCCAGGCTCGAACTCACAACAACCCTCCTGCCTCAGTCTCCTGAGTGCTGGGATTACAGGTGTGCACCACCATGCCTGGCTTCATAAAGGTATTTCTAAATATCCTCTAGATGTTCCCAAGTTTTCTCTTTTACATGACAAGGTTTTTAGGTCTCATGGAGTCAATTTTTGAGAAATACAAGGCCCAGATTTATTTTTCCTGTTTGGATAATTAATGGTCCTAGTACCATTTAGTGAAAACTTCATTGTTTACCTACTGCTCAGATTTTAGTCTCTCTCTCTGCTCTGTGTATACAGATTTATATTTATATTTGTGTGCATATATATATATATAGATAGATAGATAGTCTTTATGTACAGTTTCTCTCTACATGGTCTCCTAGGCAGGCGCTTATTCCACTGAGCTATATCCCCAGCCCTACTACATGGTCTCCTATGCATCCATAGACACTCTATATAATCGATATATGTATACAGCTTTCTGTATAGGCTCTCCGGTTCCTACAGCCTTGATATATTTTCTATAGTCTGTATATAGTTTGTCTGTGTCCTCTCTGATCTGGCCAGATACAGTCTTTGTTATACACCCGCTGCCCATAGTTTCCCTGTACACATGGTCTTCATATACAGTTCTGCTCTTTCTCTCTGCGCTCTTTAGGGTTCCTCCCTTCCTTCCTTCCCCTCCCTCCCTTCTTCCCTCCCTCCCTTCTTCCCGTTCCTTCTTTCCTTCCTCCCTCCCTCCCTCCCTCTCCTTCCCCTTCCTTCCTACCTTCCTTTCTTCCTTCCCTCCTTCCCTCCCTCTCCCCCCACATGTACCCAGGAGGCCTCTATTTTTGTTTCGTGGTCCTATTTGTCTGTTCTTGTGTCAACAGAACACTGTCCAAAAACCAAAACCAGAGCACTGTCTTGTTCACTTTGTCCGAGTGTCTGCCGGGGACAAGTCCATCACCACCTCTGCTTCTCTTCTTCTTGCTACTCAAAACGCCTTGGCTGGATTCAACTGTTTCACTTTCATGTAAATTTTAAGTTGAGCTTATCAGGGTCCAAAAGAATGACCTCTGTGTGGCAGCTTAGCTTTGTTCCCCTTCTGAGTCTTCCGTCCGTGCGCTTGGATCAACTCGCCTTTTACAGATCTTTACCGTCACTCTGGAAAACCGTGTGATGTTACTCCGTAAGGGCCTTGCACATTTGCTAATTTATTATTGCTGTTTTACATATTTTATAGCATAAATAATACCTAACTTTAAGGTTGTTTATTGTTAGCATAAAAGATAAAGCACAACAGATTTTTCTATACCTTTTTTTCTAAAAGGTATAGAATTTTTTTCTAAAAGGTATAGAGAATTTTGCTAAATTCTCATTAATTCTAATGAATAATCTGAAATTTTTTTTTTTAATTTGTGAAAACCATGAGAATCTTGTGTATTCATTTTGATCCTCTTTCCTTTCTTTCATTTTGTTGTTTTGCTGTGCAGGGCAGCACCATTACAGGGAAATCTTATGAAAGCCCTGGATTCAAGATGCATGTATAACTTGAAATTTTCTAACAGCTGCGTACAAAGTTTGAAAGGAATAGATTAAATTCATTTTAGAATATAGTTCATTTGCCTACTGTATCAATAATATTGTCACTTCAACATGTTATTGATATCAACATAAAGTTGAAACTTTTTTTTTTTTTTTTTGGCGGTACTGGGGATTGAACTCAGGACCCTGCGCCTGCTAGGCAGGCGCTTATTCCACTGAACTATATCCCCAGCCCAAAGTTGAGACTTTTAAGTGAGTTTTTTGAATACTAAGATTGAAATCTGACAGGTGTCTCTCTCCTGTCCTGTTTACATTGGTCAGTCACATCTCAGGGGCTCGGTGGTCACTGTGGCTGGTGACGGTCAGGTGTGGGAACAGATCTCCGATAGTAGGGGGGACCTGTTACAGAAATGGGGGCCACAGCCTCTCTTGCTTGTCCCATCTCATGAGGATGCCTGGAACATTTCACCATCAAGTAGGACACTCACTAGAGGTTTTGTTTTGCTTCTGCAGATGCCAGGATGAAGACATTCCCTGTGTTCCTAGTTCGCTGTGATTTTAAAAACATAACAGATGTTGACTTTTTCCTGGAACTATATGCCTTCTTTGGCGGTACCGGGGGTCAAACTCAGGACCTTACGCTTGTCAGGCAGGCGCTTATTCCACTGAGCTATATCCCCAGCCCCTTGATTCTTTAGGTAAGGTTTTTATAAGTTTCCTGGGCTGGCCTTGAACTTGTGGTCTTCCTGCCTCTGCTTCCTAAGTCACTGAGATTTTAGGCTCAAGCTGCAGCTCTTAGTTTAAATGGACAGATTTTCAAATGTTAAACTAATCCAAGTTTATCACAGTGTATTATCATTTTCATATACTGCCAGGTTAGGTTTGTTAATGTTTCATTTTGGATTTTTTTGTGTCTCTGTTTAAGAGTGACACTGGTCTATAATTTTCCTTTCTTTTACTGTACTTGTCATACAAGGACTTAGGAACAATTCCTTTTCCTAATACGTGGGGATGTGGGGGTTGACTGGAATGATTTCTTCTTTAACCCACAGGTGGAAAAAAAAAAGAAAAAAAAACCCCACAGGTGAAGCCCTCCGGGTCTGGGTTTTTGTGCGGACCGTCACTGACAATCCATTCCCTTTCCCCTACTGATACGGGGAGGTGTGAGGTTTAGCTTATGCAAAAGATCTCAGGTCATTGAAGTACCTGACACATTCACTCCAGTACTTGGCCGCCCCAGCAGTCCCCTGAGCACACTGTCCCAGATCCGCTGACCCTTCCAATGACACATGAATCAATGCGTGCTGGGCACAGGGACTGGCGTCTGCTCAGGGCGGTGGCTGGTTCCTGCACACTTAAGTGCCTCCACCAGGGTCAGAGAATGAAGGGAGTCTTCTCTCTGTTCTCTTGGTCAATTTCACCAAAGGGCTGGCAACACTTTTAGTCTTGTCTGGAAAAAACTGTTTACTTTCTGATCCTGTTTCATTACTCTCTGTCCTCACTCTCTTCTTGCCTTCCGCCTGATGTCTTTGGTTTATGGTTTATTTTGCTGTTCGTTTTCTAGCTTTTTGAAATAGACTTTCTCTTTTCTAAAATAAGTGCTAAAATATTCTAAGTATTACTTTAATAATAGCCTACAATTTTAATATGTAATGTTTCCAGTCTCATTCAGCTGAAATATTTTATGACAACTATGACTTTTTTCTTTACATTCCATCAGTTACTTAGAAATATACTTCTTAATTTCCAAACTTAAGGGGCTTTCAAATTTATGCTCCAAACATATGGGGCTACCAGAGTTATTGATCTCTAGCTTATATATGTTGATGTCAGAAAATACACTTTGTAGGATTTAGGCTTTTGAAATTTCTTTTGAAAACTGTTTTGGTAAATATTCCACACATTTAAAAAAGGAAAGTATGTTGCCATTGTAGACACCTTGTTATAGAAAAGTCCCATAGTCAAATTTATTAATGGCATTGTTCAACTGTAACTTTAGGAATTTTTTTTTCTGCTTGTTCTCCTGATTACAGAGGGATGTGTTTTAAAATCTTTAATTCTTAACCACCACCGTAATTGTGGGTTTGACTGTTTCTGGTAGTTCTATTCTCTGTTTCCTGTAAGACCTTAGTGTTTGGATACAAATTTGAAATTGTTCTATTTTTCTGAGGAACTGTACCCTCTTCTCTAGGAATGCCTTGGGTGCTGTCTCCCCCATATTAAAATAAATGCACCCACCTTCTTTTTGTCAGTATTTGGGTGCCATTTCCTCTGCGCGCTTTCAACTGTTTTATAAGTATCTGCATTTGGGAAACACAGCTACATATGCCATCGAGCTGGATTTTATGCAGTCTGCTAAGCTTTGTATATTAACCCCAACATTCAGGGGTTAATTTACTCTGAGTACGCATCTATTGTGCAGCAGTTGGATTTATTTCTCTCTCCATTCCTGACTGCCTCGGAGTTGCTCGCGTTGCTTTTCTTATTCCACCAATGTAGATCAGTAACCCCGACTGTATTCCCTTTGTCTCACTGTTTATCTCAGTGATGGCAACTTAGATTTCCAGTTTACCCCTTCTGCACTTTCTTCCTGAAGAACGCCAAGGCTTAGAACGCTGCATCGCCGCCCAGCCAAATTTATGTGCCACGACCATTATGTATTTTAGTTCTGTTTTTACCCAAAAGACAGTTGTTATTTTACATCATCAATGTTCTGTATTGTTCTTCCTTCCTTATTGCAACAGACCTCAGCCTGATTATTTTGCTCCAGCCCGAAATTCCTCCGCTGGAATTCCCCCTAGGGAGGGACAGAGTCTTAGTGTTTGTATCTGTGAATATCATTATTTCACTCTCGTTCTACAAAGATATTTTCACTGGGTACACAATTCGTGAAAGATCTTTTCACTGGATACATAATTCTAGGATGATGGTTATTTTCTCTCGCGGCATTTAATACATTATCCCGCTGCCTCCTGGCTTCTCTTGCTAAAAATATCAGGTGTAAATCTATCATTCTCTTTTCCTACGCGCCAGATTTCATCCTAAGAGGAACAGAGATCTACTGAGACTTTTGTAAACACAAGAGAACCAGTTACTTGCGCATTTTACTAAAGCGCATTCAGGCACGGCATGGGTCAGAGTCGGCGGGTGCCCGCACTTCGTGAGAAGCATGTGACCGTCAACTAGGGCTGAGGGTGACGGCGGGGCAGACCCGGGTCACCCCGAGGCCGGCCTCCGATCAGCGCAAGAATCGAGGACGGGGCGGGAGGGGTCCTGATGACTCTGTGTTCTTTTTTTGTTTTGAGACGGGATCTCGCTGCATAGCTTAGGCTGCTCTTGAACTATGTAGCCCCGGCTGCGCTGAACTCGCGGCGATCCTCTTGCCTCAGCCTCCCGAGCGCTGGGGTTGTAGGCATGCGCTACCCCACCAGGCAGACTCCGGGTTCTTGGTGGGGATGAATGGGAGTCTGTCGGGAAAATAGCGGGTAGAGATGGGTGGGGATGACTTCGTCTTGGACCTCGAGATCCATTCATTAGCTTGGCAAACAGCATGCCAAGAAAAAGGCCCCCGTGCACCTCATCTCCTTGGTGGCGAGCTGCTGTCGGGCCTGGGGACCCTGCGGGCTGCGCGGCGTATGGCCGGCCACGGGAGGCACCGGCCCGGATGCGACGGTCCGGAGCTCCGGAGCAGGGTCTGGCGACGCCAGGGACTTGGCGGTCCCGCGCTCCAGCAGCGAGGGTCGGAGCCCCGCCCGGCCTCCGGCACAGTGGGAAGCGGGGCAGTGTCCTCCGCTCTGCGCCCGTCTCCTAGCTGCCTAAGGGGGGCCAAGCCGCTCAGGTCTTCCGGAATCTTCGTGGGGACTCGGGGACTCGCGCCTGGGTGTTAAAGAGCGCGCCCCACCAGGCACCCAGCAGCGAGAGTCTGAGCGAAACTGCAACGCACAGACCGCGTCGCACCAAATATGTCCCGCCGCTGCGGGCGGATGAGCCGCGCGTGGCCGGCGGGGGCGGGGCTCCGGCGGCGCGGGGCGGGGCTGACCGCAGGGCGCGAGCCGAGGCCCGCGGCCGGCCGGCTGGCGCGCTCTCCGCCCCGCCCCTCCCCGCCCCCGCCCCGCCCCTGCCCCGCGCGCCCGCCCGCCCGCCCGCTCCCTCTCTGGCGCCGAGGAAAACGTTGCGCAGGTTCAAAAATGGAACGTCGGCGGCGTGAGGGAGCGCGAGGGGGTGTGCGCGCGTGCGCGTGCGCGTGCGCGTGCGCGCCCGGCCGAGGGTGACGGGGACCCTGCCGGTCCGAGCATCGCGCGCAGCAGCCGCGGCCCCGCAGCTCCGCCCCCGGCCCAGCCCGGCCCGGCTCTGGGCCCGCTTGCCCGCCGCCCCGCATGGAGCTGTCAGCCATTGGCGAGCAGGTGTTCGCGGTGGAGAGCATCCGGAAGAAGCGCGTGCGGAAGGTGAGGCTGCCTGGCGCTGCTCCCGGGACCTCGGAGCGGTCGCTTCTGGTCCCCAGCACCGCCCCTCCAGGCTGGGGACTAGGGAAAGTGAGGCGGGGGCCCAGGCAGGCCTGGGATGCTGGCCATTCTCCCCAGCCCGTGCCTCAGTTTCCCTGCCACAATATTAGAGCGCTAGAATCAAAGTTGTGGCCTCAAGATGCTAGGGGCAGCGGAGCGCCCCGGAGCTGGAGATGAGGAGCATCTTGGGGAGGGGGGATCCCGAGTGGCATCGTGCCTTATCCCCTTTTCATGCTAAATATGGGGATACTGAGGCGGGAGTTGAGGAAACAACTTGCCTCGTTCTTTAGTATCGGGGATCGGTCTTGAACTCGGGGAAATCCGGACTCTTAGTTCTAAGTCCTTTGAAGTTGGAGGAGCTTTGGAAAAGTCTCCCACTGTTACTGAAATTTTCATGTTGGACTTCGACCTTTTCAATCCCAACCCCCCATGCACACCCCTCTTCTCCACCCCTCACCCCACCCCGCCCCCAACTCCCAGCCCCGCCTGCTGCTCTGAAGCCGCGTTGGGGCGTCCTCCGAGCTCCTCCCCCTCTGCCTCCGCCTTCAAAACACACACCCTGCAATTTAAAAGGTGGATGTCCCGACTGGGTCGTCAACTTGTACAGCGGTCTCATTTCAGCCTGGGGCTTGGTGGGGGGGGCTCCAGGAAAAATTCCTCCACGACCCTTTTCCTGCCTCTCCTCCCAGTAGCCCCTTGGGAGGCTCTTGGAGATCACCTCCCGTTTGTCAGAGGCAAAAACTGAGGCCCAGGCAGGTGGTAACCTACTCAAGGGCCCAGGACAAGCTAGAGTTGGAGGTAGGGCACGTGCTCAGGTTGGCGGCTCTAGAGCCAACCTTTCTACAGAGAAAACTCTTGGGCCAGTGGTCGGCCTCTTTCCTTCCCCCAGCTCCACTTGGGGTGCCAATTTGCCTTCTGGTTGAGGCTACATCACCTAGCCCCTCCACAGGATTTCTCGGCTTAAAAGAGGATTAATTTGTTCTATACAGCCCAGTACTGCCCACGAAGTGTAGCCTGAAACAGGTACATCGATGGTCCCTTCTGCAGCGGGTGGGGAAGGCGGTGGGAGTGAGGACCTCAGCCGTCATCCAGGCACTCCACACCTTCCAGGGGTTAGGAGTAACCCCATCTGCTGTGTGCAGGCACCGTTGTAAGCCCAGGGCTGCCTTCCTTTCTCCCTGGAGCTAGCATACAGCAGGGAGGGTGCAGCATGAATGAGGAAGTAAATACAGATGCCTTTGGATGGGCTGCGCGCCTTGCAGAAAGCACTATCAGGTGCCGGGGAGGAGCAGCGTGGGAGGGTGGCCAGGGGTGGGCTCTTTGAGAAGGTGCTGTGTTTCGGTCCTTAAGTTTTGGTAGGGAGAAGCTTCACTCACTAAAAGGGCCGGGACAGGGCTGGGGATATAGCTCAGTGGAATAAGCGCCTGCCTGGCAAGCGCAGGGTCCTGAGTTCGATCCCCAGTACCACCAAAAAATAAAAAATTAAAATAAAATAAAAGGCCCGGGACACACTTAAAGATTCCCGTCCCCTAGGAAGGAGGAGGAAATGAAGACTGTTTTCTGATAGCTGAGGGCTGATGGGTCTTCCTGAAGACGGAAGCTTTGTCTTCTGTAGGGCCCTGACGGGGTCTTTTGCAGCAAGAGTCCTGATTGTGCGATTGCCTCTGGGCCAGAGGCAGCTTGCTGATAGGGCTAGAGCCGAAGGAAACACCCCAGGGAGGGGTGGCCTTTGTCTTAGGGTCTTCTGATTTAGAAAGGTGGAAGAGGCACGGTAGTGGTACCTGCTCTAATCACGGGAGGTCTCTTTATCTTACACACAGAGCCCCACCTGGCCTCAGTTTCCCCACGTGTGATGGGAGCTCTTGAGTTTGGGTCCCAGGGCCTCAGGAGTTTTGGGGGGTCCGATGCATTCTTGTGCTGAAGTGGAGCAGGGAGCTGAGGGGTCAGGCAGTAGCCAGCGTTTGGGCTTTCTGGGTAGGCGGGGATCTGGTAGGGTCCCCTCAGTGTGTTTTAGCCTCAGGGACCCCGGTTTGCAGGGGCATTTGGGGCTGAGGTCCTGTCAGCCTTCTTGTTCTGGGAGTGAGTGTGGGTCTCACCACATCCATTTCTCTCTTCCAGGGCAAAGTCGAGTATCTGGTGAAATGGAAAGGATGGCCCCCCAAGTAAGCTCCTTTGTGTCTGTCTGTCTGTCCATCTGTCCATCCCTCCACTTGTTTTTTGCCCCTGCCCTTTCCTAGCTTTTAGCTCCATCTGCTTTTGTAACTGGACAGTCAGCTCTTAAGTCATCAGCTTCTCTGGGCCTCAGTTTCAGTGGCACACAAGAGGGTCCCAGGGCTGACAAACAAGAGGGTCAAGGTGGGTATCCAGCTCCAGCTCTGGCCTCCTCTCCTTCACCCTCTCTCTGGCTTCCCCAGGAAGGTGGCAGTGAGGACTCAGCACTTGGCTGCAGAGTTGCTGGCCGGGCCATGGGGGTGCCGGATTCAGCAGATGCAACACAGGAGGGGCAGAGCCAGAGACCTCTGGATGGCGCTTTCCAAAGGAGGTTCCCGGATGTTGTGAGATGGTCATGATCTCGAGCTTACAAAATGAGGAAACATGCTCAGAGAGGGTGATGAGCTGTCTTAGGTGACACAGCACGTAGAAGCAGAGCTGGGACTTGAATTAGCCCTTCCCATTTTCAGGTCTCTCCATTGCCTCAGCAACTTCTCAGGAAAGGGCTGGAGACCAAAAGCTGGGTCTAAGACCTCACCCAGCTGCTTGGCTCTCCTGCCTAGGGCCAGTCAGGAGGCTTCCCATCAGCAATCCCCTCCCGGCATGGAGTTGTTAGAGGTGGGAAGAGCTAGTCGTGGCCTCCCCATTGGTTTCAGGGTGCCCCGCCCCTGGCTGTGCCAAAGACTGGCTCCCAGAAGCTCTTCCACCCCTTTGCTGGGGCATGGGGACCGACTTGGGTCCAGGGAAAGGGGGTCAGCACGGGAGAAGACAGGCCATGGTACCGGAGTTTCCCCCTCTGCTGAATGCGTTCGGTGGTCCAGGCCTGGGGTCTTTGCTTGAGCAGATATTCAGGGTGCCCTGCACCATCCTAGGTTGGTGGCCAGTTGGTGGCAGCAAGCAGATAGTGCTTGTCCCTCCCTCACCTGGAGGGCTGAGGAGGATGCCTCTTCACTGATCACAGGTGCAGTTCTGGCCTGGTGAGGGGGGACGGGCGAACTGAGGTGCGCCTGGCAGGCCTCACAGTGGCTGTTGCCACCAGCTGGTTGGCATCCAGACGCTGTCTGCTGTTTCTTCTCTGTAGACTCCTATCTTTTGAAAGCATTCCTTGTCTTAAACAGACTCCCCTGTTAAAAGGTTCCTTGTCCTGTTTTTAACCTTCCAGAAGTGTACCTCTGTCCCACTGGGTGGAGTCAGGAGAGGGGAGACCACCCCGGGAGCAGGGGCTCCTGCTGCTTCTGTGTAGTGCGGCCTGCTTGTTTTTTGGGGGAGTTTCAGGGCACGGTGCTGAGAATGGAACCCTAGGCCTCACGCATACAAGGCAAGCACTGGGCCTAGTTAAGCCCCTCCCCCTGCTTGTTTCTTAACATACTGAGCCCACCTCATCCCCCCTCCCCCTTGACTGCTTCTTGTGACCCCCAGTGGGGTTCTGGAATATGGAAGCCCTGCTTAACCAGGTGACCTGGGGACACCTTCCTGCTTTCCACTGCCATTTGGTCCTGGATTCTAGTAGCAGCTGTAGGCCTTTGAACTCACTGATCACAGGCCCCCAGCATGGCTGGTCCCTGCTTCCTGCCTTTAGATTGAGATTGTAAGGCCTCCTGCCTGGGTCGTTGCAGTGATTAGACGATGGATATGCATTGCACAGCCTGTGCTTTAGTGGACATTCTAGGCGGGCACAGCTAGGTAGACCACGGAGTTGTTTTGTTTTCATTTGCTCCACCCAGGAAACGGACTGAGGGGTTTCCATTCTGAACAGGAGCTCAAAATAGCCGTAGACTAAAACCCTTATTTAGATCAGTGTTTTCACTTTTCAGATGGGGAAACTGAGGTCCAGAGACAGGAGGTCATTAAAAAAATATAACTGCAGGCTGGGCCTGGTGGCACAAACCTGTAATTCCAGCCAGCCTGGGCTACAGATCAAGGCACTTCATTCCAAAAAGAAAAAGACAAAACAGTGGAAGTGGGTGTGGCGGCCCGTGGCTATAATCTGCATGGTCTGGGAGGCTGAGGCAGAAGGCTAGCAAATGGGAGCCTCTGCGTGCGACTTAGTGAGACCCAGTCTCCCAGCAGGAACTAAACATGAGCTGGAGATGGAGGTATGGAGGTCAGTGCAAAAACCAAACCTGCGAGCCGCACAGCTTACTGCTCCTGTGTGGGGCAGGAGCGCCATAGCCCCTGTGGCCAGCTCCAACTGCAGCTGCCCCTCCTGGGGGGCGGGGAGGCGGGGGTGGGGTGGTGGGCAGGCCGTTTCCACCGGTCTGGGGGCCCTGGATGGGGCCGCCCTTCACACCCCTGGGCAGGGAAGCTTCTGTTACTAATCGCCAGTGATTTAAATGCACATCCCTCCGGCCAGGCCCCTGTGGAGCCTTTCGGTCAAGTGACTGCCCCCTTCCTCAGCGGGGGTGGCTGAGGGACTCCTTCTGGCAGCAAGGCGCAACAGGTGGGGAGGGCTGGGGGCCAGCACAGAGGCTGTGAATTGTC
This sequence comes from Dinomys branickii, assembly GCA_004027595.1. Taxonomy (NCBI): domain Eukaryota; kingdom Metazoa; phylum Chordata; class Mammalia; order Rodentia; family Dinomyidae; genus Dinomys; species Dinomys branickii. Next base: position 42,356 of record PVLD010009754.1, on the reverse strand, counting down.
AGGAACCGGGTTTTCTGCACCCCAGGTACCCAGCTCTCATTCCAACCTGCCCAGGGTCCTGCTGCTCTGACATCCGGGATGACTTCCTTTCCCACCAGGGAATGATGGGCTCCATGGAACTTTAGTAAGGATAGTCATGCAAAAAGCAGTAACTAGGCTCCCAGTGAATAAGCCCCCATTTTGAGGCATTGATCCATTAATTGCTGTATAGTGACCCATTTTACAGATGGAGACAGAAGCCCAAGGCACCTAAGCGTCCTTGTCTAGGCTCACACTGCAGGAAAGAACTCACTTGCAGGCTGCCTGAGCCCAGCCAGGGGCTTGCAAACCTGTCCCCAGTGATGCAGAGCCAGCTCCACCTCCACCAAAGGTGACCCGGAGTCTCTTGCCTGTCGGCCTTTTGGCAAGGTCACTAGGATGAGCTCAGGCTTTAGGGACAACTTTGCCTTTGATTATTTAGATATATCAACTCTGTGACCCATGGCACAATCCTCAACCTCTCTGTGCCTCCATTTCCTGGTCTATAAAATGAAGCTCCACCGGGCCCTGCTAAAGGCTGCCTGAAACCAGTGTCTTCGAGGCCTGCCAGGGACGGAGCAGGAACGTCTTTCTTCTCCGGGGCTGGGCGTGGGCAGCAGCCAGAGCCCTGGGTTCGCGCCCCGGCAGGCTTTTGCTCACTGTAGGTGTCTGAAATTGATTTTAGTAACGCGTATTTGCTCTCATCAGGTACAACACTGATCCCAGTGCGTTGTGTGACTTAACGCATCTAATTTTCAGCCCAAGCTCAACCGAAAGGCTTACTGGGAGCTCCGCATTAGTCTGAGGCCACAGACGGACGGCCTGCTTTGCTGAGTTGGAACGCCCGCGGTCTGAGCCCAAGCCCAGCCCTGCGCTTCTCAACTGGGGCAGTTTATATGGGGGTGGGGGCTGGCCGGGCTCTGTGGACCCACATGCCGCTGGGACGCCTACATCACAGCTGGCAGCGCGCCCCCCCCAACCCACCGGGCTGTTGCGCCCCTCCCTCCAACTCCAGGCCTGCTCTGCCTCCCGTGTCCCTAGCCCCAGCCGCCTGGAGTTGCGCAGCCCAGTGGGGTGCGGCGACTGGAGCTTGTTTACCCGTGATGGGGGCGGTGCGGGCGGTCACGTGGCCGTGTTTATCTCGGAGCCGGCGCGGCCTCCCGCCCTGTCCCCATTGGTTGGCCGGGTGTCGTGGGAGCGTGCCCCGCCCCCTTGTGCGTGCACATGTACGTGACCGCCCACTTAAGGGGTAGGGTGGTTGGTGGCAGGTGAGGCCTTGCACTCTTCCACCAGCGTGGGGCGCTCGTTCCTGCGCAGCCTGCACCCTAGTCTTGCTGCAGACCTTGAGTGTACCCCAGCTGCTCCGGCTCGCACTGGGCACGCCTGTGCCTCGCTCTGCGGAGGGGCGCGGCGCAGCCACCATTATATCTTGGAACCTGAGGGGTTGGGGAGGCTTAGGTCTATGTGTCAAACCTGGCACACCCTGCCCAGCACCAAGCGGGACCTGGCAGGGCTTCCATGGCCGATTTAGGCCAGAAACAATCCCTTTCTTAATCTGGCCACTCATTCTGTGTGCCCATTGTTTGTCAGGCCCTGGGTCAGACACTGAGGACCGGGTCAGACAGGCAGTGACCCTGTCCCGGGATTGTCACAGCTGGTTGGGAGCTGGACCTAGCAACCTCTGAGGGCCCAGAAGATAGCGGGTGGTTCATAGTGGAAGTGAGTTCAGAGCACAGACTGGCCACCTAACTGCTCAGTGACCTTGGGCAAGGTACTTTCACTCTGTGCCTCAGTTTTTCACCTGTAAAATGGGTAATAATTTAAGAACCTACCTTAGAGTATTATGAAGGAGCAGGAATTCTTGGAGGCAAGCAGTGCACCTGCTGTTACTGTAGAGGTGGTAGTTATTCTTAAAATGAGGAAATTGAGGTCCAGAGATACGGAGGGACTTGTCAGGAATCACATAACAGCTGCATCGGCGAGGCAGGTGCTGTTGGTGGGGTATGGGGGCAGGTGGATAGGCGAGGAAGACCACACAGGAAAGTCAGCAGAACAGCTGAGGTACGCGGGACCGCCCCCCCCAGAGAAAGGGCTCAGGACAGCCAGCCTTTACCTGGGGAGGAAGCCTGAGCTGGCCTGCCTGTGGCGGATAAGATAGTTGGGCTTCTTGGCAGTTTCATTTTTTGGCTTTATGATAAGCAGAACTGAGGTTCGGGCTGCCGCACAGCCGAGCCCCTGGGTGGGGCCTGCGCTGGCTCTGGGGAGGAGTTCATAGGGTTTGGTCCTGCTGGGAGGCTGGCAGCTTGCTAGGGTGTCAGGTAGAGCTACGAGGACCTGGCTGTTAAAGTGTGGCCTGGAGCTTTATGCAAAGAGAGGGCGCCCCAGCAGGAGAGCCCAGGGCAGGCAGAGCACACGGTGCCCAGCTGGCATACCCCATGGGAAGCATACCAGGGCAGTTTATGCAGCTGAGAGGCAGCCCTCGCTGCTCGGTCCCCAGAGCTTGCACAGGGTCTGACCAAGGCAGGGGAGCTGAGTGTGAGTGTGAGTGTGAGGGAAGAAGAAAGCCAGCCTGGTGTGGTTAGGCACACCTGTAATTCCAGCGCTCTTGGAGGCTGAGGCAGGAGGATGGCAAGCTGGAACCCAGCCTAGGGAATTTAGTGATTTATTGAGACCGTGTGGCAAAGGCTGGTAGAGATTGGTGGGGGATTGGGGTGTAGCTAAGTGTGACTCGGCCCTGGTTTCAGTCCCCAGACAACAAGAAAGGTGGTGGTAGGAGGCATTCTGTGCTTGGGCTGCTTGCTGCTGTTCCAATGTTCAGTGTCACAGAGGTGTCCCGGGAGGCTTAAGGGAGAGGTGTTTGCTCAGCTGAGGAGGCAGCAGCACTGGCCTGGCCTCTTTCTGTCTCCGGACCCCTCTCTAACACCAGTCACCTGTCTTCTCACCCAGCAAGGAGTCCCGCCAAGGTTGTAGCGCATCACTTTGTTTTGGTTTATATCCACACATGTTGAATGTGCCTGTGTACGTTTGTATGTTACGTGTATACTTTATACATTTACATATGTACATATGTTTTTAAATTTTAAAAGTTTTAACACTTGTATCTACTTGTGGTAAGTGCTCCTGGTTTTCCGTTTATGGAAGCTGTAAAGCTTGCTGTGGAATGAAATCATTTAAACAGAAAAGCTGAGCTGCTTTAAGGAGGCAGCTGCTGGTACAGGCGGCAGTGGTGCAGTCTGCACCCGCTGCCAGGGCAGCCCCACCTTGGGGTGCCCTGTAGTTCAGGTGTCGCTTGCTATGGGAGCGCTGCACCACTGGGCTACCAGAAATCTATCAGACACCTGCCGTGTGCCAGGCCTGTGGCTTAGGCGTACCCAGGTGGGAGGGGCTGGCTCCACAGGGAGGTGGCCTTGCTGGGCAGGAGCTGGAGGGTCGGGGAAGAGCTGCCTAAGGGGCAAAGGACAGGAAATACAGGCAGAAGGCCCCCGTTCCACCATGCGCTGCTCCCACTTAGATGACATGTTTTCTCAGCACCAGAGTCCTTTATAGATGGGGACAGTGAGGCAGGGAGCTGTTGATAAATGGTTCAGAGTTGCCCGGCTAGCTAGGGGCAGAGCTGGGGTTTGAACCCAGGCAGTGTGACACCAGTGTCCCTGCTTTGTCATAGGAAGCCTGTTGCTCATAGACGTGCTCTTTTCTGGATACTGAGGGCCTCAGGTGAATGTGAGATCTATTCGGGAGTAGGGTGGGGTCAGACTAGAGTGTAGGGGGAAGGCAGCTCTCACCTCTCACTCTTCTCCCCAGGTACAGCACATGGGAGCCGGAAGAGCACATCCTGGACCCCCGCCTTGTCATGGCCTACGAGGAAAAGTAAGGTGTCTCAAGTTCTGAGGTGTGCTAGGAAGCTGGCTGCTGGCTTGGCCCTGGGCAGGGCCTGTGGGGACGACGGGGGTGTCTCATAGGCAGTCTGGCCTGGTTTGGAGCTGAGGGACGTGGTGGGCACTGAAGATCCGGGTCCCTTTCCTGCTTCCTGTCAGCCCATTCTACCTGCCCAGCCCTTTCTCTCTATTATACTCCCAGGCCCGAGGTAGAGGTTCATTTCCTGTGCGGGCTGTGAAGATGGTGCACAGAGGGCCCTGTGTGTGAGAGGCAGTGGGTCAGAGATTGTTCCGCTAGAGGAGGAGAGTGATGAAGTCACCAGGTGCTGTAGGTGGAGGTGGGCTGTCCCCTTGCCAACTCTCAGTGAGTGGCCCAGGGCAGAGTAAGTCCCCTCGTACCAGCACATTGCCCTTTCTGCCCATCCTCACTGCCCCCAGCCAGCAGCCCAAGTCCCACCTCTGCCTGGCCACCACCCCCTGCAAGTGTGGGCCTGTCAGAGTAGTTTCTGTTCTGTGCTTTCAGAGGCTCTCATTTGATGGGTGAGGACGGGGGCTCCGAGGAGCCGAATGGGAAGCCGCTCAGCTCGGGGTGGGCGATGTTCTCACTGCTCCTCAGGGGCTCCGTGCTGATTCAGAGGGCAGCATCTCTTTGTTCTTTCCCTTAACATGTTCAGGACGGGCTGTAATTCATGTCTTACTGCCAGGCAGCTTGAGCCACTCATGATACATGCACGATTTGACTGTTCCATTGGGTGGCTTTTTATTAATTTTATTAGTAGAAAGACTGATAAGGCATGATTAGAGCCATTCATACCACCAGTGGCACAAGCTCGGTGAGACAGTTGTGCCTGTAGCCTGGTGGTTGAAACCGCAGGAATGGGTTTGGAATCTGCATGTCCCTGCCCCACAGCTGCTTCCTGCTTCTCCAGTGTTGGCGAGGCCTTGGTCCCCAGGAGCACTGTGGCACTCAGGAGACTCGTGTGCGCTGTGTTGGCATGCAGCAAGGAAGGCAGTGGGAAGGTGTCCGGGTGGGCCAGTATCCTTCACACGGTGCCTTTCCTGCCCCTAGGCCATGGAGCTCTACAGGGAGTGGCAGCTCTTGCCTGGAGTTCAGACATTTGAAATAGACACTGTGGGACTGACTGCTTTATGCTGGCCTCAGGTCACCCAACAAGGAATGGACAGGGTGACCTCCTGGCCCTGCATACTTTCATCTGGTCTCTGCAGTGTGAACTGAACCAAGGCAGAACACCTGTGCCATGCAGCTCCATTGTGTGGAGTCTTGGTGTGTTACATGTATTGGGCTCTGAAAACACCCTCACAGTGTGCCCTGTGGGTTTGTTTGCTCATGTGACAGAGGCACCCAGTTGAGACTGAGCATCTGCTGGGCTTGGTGTGGCCTTGCCTTCCTCCCCAGTCTGCCTGGTCCAGGCAAGACAGGAGCCTTACTTTCTCCAGGTTCCTGCAGGCCCTCAGTCTGGGGAGCTAGGTGAGGGGCTCTGCAGAGGGCCTGCCCATCTTCATCAGCTTCCTGGGGGCATTAAAGCACGTTGGGTTGATAGGCTTCCGTACAGCTCTCCTGAATACAAAGTGGAACTGTGTGTTTGGGAGTGCCCAGTAGTAAGTTGAGTAGAGTCCTTGCATGGCCCCAGAGCTAAGCTAAGTGAGGGCCCATACACTTCTGGGTCCGTGAGTCCTGCTTGTCAAATGGGAAGCCAGATTCTGGAGGTTGAACACTTGACCTACTGTTCTAGCCCAAAGGTGAGGATGAGTGGTGGCTGGTGGAGGTCTCCCCATCCTGACAGCAGAGGGGGTGAAGCGGACACCTTGATCCCCCTTAGAAGTCACCAGTATTTCCTTTTCTTCTGCCACCTGCTTTGCACCCAGGGAGGAGAGAGACCGTGCATCGGGGTATAGGAAGAGAGGCCCGAAACCCAAGCGGCTTGTGCTGCAGGTAACTGCTGCCTGGGGTCCTCCTCCTTCTCCCTGCCCAGCTCCAGCCTACGTGCCTCTGCCGTGGCTACTGAGCCCCTCTACCTGCCCTCTAGTGCTGCCAGGGTGCTAATGGGGTTGCATCTCCCTGGAGGGGACTAGGAAGGCTAGAATGGGGGCACGTGGGCTGGAGGGTGAGTGTCCTGGTGGGAGGGGGGCAGCCACATGCCAGCACAGTCCTAGGGTTTCTGAAACCCTAGAACCTGTGAATAAGCCTTTTTGGTACATAGAATCCCCAAACACAAAGTTGTAATGTTTGAGAACCTTAGAAACATCAGCTTCAGAGTTGAGGATGCATGAGTGACTGGAATTTTAGGAGCCAGGATCAGAGGTGCTTAGCCTCCCAGAACAGCCTTGGGATAGCACACTCCTAGAAGTAGTGGACCTTTTTGAGTGGCAAAAAGCCTCCGGGGCCTCCTTTCCCAGTCCTTGGTGAGGTGAGAGTCTCACTTCCTGGGGACCTGTGTCTTACGTCATGAGGGCAGGAAGAGCATTTGGAGTTTGAAGCAGTGGTGTGAGTGAAGTGATTCTGGGGTTGTCTGGCATGTTCTCAGCTGTAAGAGATGCCTTGATTTAATAAGGCCTAACTGTGTATTTGGAGTCCAAACATAAGGATCCTTGTCCAGAAGCAGCATGGCCACGCCCGGTCCTGGACTACCTGAGGCTTTCTTGGCTTCCCTCCAGCTGGGTGTGATCCACAGGGTGTGGTGTGAACTGGGTCCTAAAAAGGGATGTAGCATTTGCCAGGTATCTGCATGCTGGACATATTTTATGCACACACCAAACCTACTGGGTGGGTGTATTAGTTACCTACTGCTGTGTAACAAGTTGCTCCCAACTCAGCAACATAAAGCTGTGAAGGTTTATTGTATGACATGGTTTCAGAGGGTCAGGACTTTAGGAAGGTTTTCACTGGTTCTTCAGTGGTCTAGTTCCAGTTCCAGTTAAGATGTTGAGGGGCTGTTGTCACCTGAAGCCTGGGGCTGGAGGGTTGGCTGCCCAGGTGGCCCCTAACATGCCCAGAAAGTCAGTGTTGGGTGTTACAGGCCAGGTCTTGCCATCTGGACCTCTTCCTGGGGTGCGTGGCTACTTACTTCCCTATGTAGGTCATCTAAGAGTATGAGAGAAGGCAGTGTCTTTGGTACCTGGCCTTGGATGCCACATTCCGAATGTCCCCTGTAGGAAAGGGCTGCCTGTGGCTATCTGCAGACTCATGTCCATGTTGCTGAGAAGGAGCTGAGGGCCAGAGAGACCAGGAGTCTCCTCTGGGTTAGCCTGTGGGGTTTCAGTCCATGCTGATGTGGCAGAGTTCTGAGCATGCCTTGCAGGACTGAGTTGGGATGCCTCAGCTTTAGGGGTGTGCATCCTTACAGGGCCTGCAGCCTCTTGTTCTCTTAAGCCAGGTGGCAGTGGCAGTACTGTCGCAGAGGAATGGGTACCAATCTGCCCACACACTGGTGCCACAGATCTTCTTCTGCAGTCATGTTGGTTCTCCCCAAAGTCAGACAAATGAAAGGCTGGGGATGTAGCTCAGTGGCACAGTTCCTGCCTGGCAAGCCCAAGGTCCTGAGTTTGATTCCCGGTACCAACAACAACAACAACAATGAAAGACAAATGCACAGAGCCCTGCACTGAGCATGCCCACCTAGGGTGAGGTTGCCCGGCCTGGACAAGTCTGTTCCCACAGTGGGTGCTGTGCAGCCCACTGAGGCTTCCCCAGGCCAGCAGTCCCAGGAAACTTCAGTGCCAGCTTTGCCCTCCGTGTGGAGCTCCCGTTTCAGCTTTGGAGATTCTTTGGGAAGCAGTCCTTTTCTATGAAATGAAGAATGACTTCCTAGTTTGTCTACAAGTCCAGACCTTTTTCTTTTTTTTCCTTTTTTTGTGGTCCTGGGGGTGGAACCCAGGTGCTTACTCATGCTGGGCAAGTGCTCTCACTGAGCCACCCCAAGCCCTAGGTCAGTTTTCAGTTGGAAAACTCAGCCCTGGAACCCCCACCCCCGACCCTAGGGCAGGGGCCCAGAGGAGGCCCAGCCGCTCCGGCAGAATAAGAGCAGGAGCAAAGGTGCTGGGGTAGGAGGGCGGGCTGACCCACCGTGGCCTGGCTTCCCCCGCAGCCGTTGTACAGCATGGACCTGCGCAGCTCCCACCAGGCCAAGGGCAAGGAGAAGCTCTGCTTCTCCCTGACGCGCCCGCTTGGCAGCGGGAGCCCCGAGGGGGTGGTCAAGGCAGGGGCACCTGAGCTGGTGGACAAGGGCCCCTTGGTGCCCACCCTGCCCTTCCCGCTCCGAAAGCCGCACAAGGCCCACAAGTACCTGCGGCTCTCACGCAAGAAGTTCCCGCCCCGCGGGTCCCACCTGGAGAGTCACAGCCATCGACGGGAGCTCTCCCTGCAGGAGCCACCGGCCACAGAGGTCCTGCAGGCAGCCAGTGAATGGGAGTCCACGGAGCAGCCACCCGAGGAGGAGGGTAAGGTGGCCCAGCCCTGAGGCCTCCGAGCCAGGAAGGGCCCTGGGGGTCACCAGGCCCACTGACCCATGTCCAGAGGGCCTGGGAGGCCACACAACTGGGGGAACAGTGAGGACCGACCTGGACCTGACCACTGGCCCAGAGCTGTCTGTCCAGCCAGGGAAGGTTTGCATGGTACCCTCCTCGTGGTGTCCATTTTGAGCTGGGTCCTGAGCTGGCTGGGGACCCTAAGCAGAGAACACGGGTTGGGGGGGGCGTTCTGCATGCTGCCATCCCTCCCACCTGTCTACTGGTTGTCAACTTGTCCCTGTCCCTGTCTTTGTCCTGTGACTGCAGCAGACGCAGACTTGGCCGATGGGCCCCTTCCCTGGACACCCACGCTCCCCTCAAGTGAGGTGACCGTGACCGACATCACCGCCAACTCTATCACCGTCACCTTCCGTGAGGCCCAGGCAGCCGAGGGCTTCTTCCGAGACCGCAGTGGGAAGCTCTGAGCCTCCATGGCTGCTGTCTTTAAACTTTTCTACGGGGCTTGGGGTGGGCAGCTCCAGAGATGGGGATGGGTTGGGGTGAGGTCCCTGTTTTATTTTTAAAAACTCCTGAGCAGAAGGAGGAAAGACCCCACCACTCCCCTGTTACCCCACTTTGCTTTCCAAGGCACATTTACAGCAGGCCCTCTGGGTAGGGCTGGGAGGCCAGCGCTGCTCTGGTGGCCCGGTTGTCTCCTCCTGGACGGGGCAGGGCCGCCTGCCTGGGATGCCTGTCTCAAAGCAGCTGACTCTAGGAGTCCAGGGGGTCCAGAGCTCTGCCTTGAGCAGTGACCCAGGCTGCCCCCAACCCCCACCTTTTAAATTTTTTTGGCTTGGATCTTTATTTCCACTCCAGCTTGCTGTGGGGCTGGAAGACTGGCGTTGACCACCAGGGGCTGGGTTTGCGGAGAAGGGGAAGGAGGCAGGGTTTGAGGTGGCTGGGGTGCACCCTAACCCTCAGATGGCCACCTTTCCCGCCTATCACCTGGAAACGCTAGCCACCTCGTGGCTACTTGCGTGTCTGCAGATGAGCCCGCGTGGGCCTTGCACACCTCCCTGAGAACCCCTGAGCAGGTGAGCAAGGGGCAATTCATAGCACAAAAGGACTTGCCGCGGCAGCCCCTACAGCCACCTTGTAATGCATGCCACTCACCACAGGACCTGTCTCAGCTCCATTTGCTCGCAGCCATCAGTAGAGGGAGGGGCCTGACCACAGTCATGGTGGCGTCTGGCACTATAGCCATGCATATGTGGCTTTGTGGTTGTACCTGACCAGGCCATGGGCGGGCAAACATCTGCTGAGTTATGCCAGAACATCTGTGCAGGCTCTAAGACACTGGAGACCTAGCCTTCCTCCCGCAGGGGTTCTTGTCCTTTCTGACTCAGGTGACTTTTGGGCCCTTCCAGTTACTCTTTTTTCTGCCCTCCAGCTCAGCCAGCAGGGTGTGGGCAGTGGAGGGAGTGTCCCCCGCTTTCTCAGGGCAGTCCTCGTCTCCTGAATCCCTGCCTCCTTCCATTCTGTGTCCCCTCCCCATCCAACCTAAATGCCACAGCCAGGGCTGACCTTCCTGTGGGAGTCAGGCTGTGCACAAGGCCCATGCCCTGGCAAGGGCCTGATCTGCTGAGGTGGGGGGCCTGTTTTATAGTTTGCAGAGCTGTCCCATGGCTGACTTCTCCCCATCCCAGCCCTGTGAGGGAGAAAGACCAGAGTGGGTGGGGGTCCTCCCCTGCCCTCTGCCACTGTTGGCCTGACTTGAGTGTAGAACCAGTGTGTGTGGGAGCTCAGGACTGTCCTCTGACTGCCGTATCCTTGGGAGCTCAGTGGATCTCTGCAGGGGCAAGAGTAGGTGACTCCCCTCCCCTGTCCCTCCAGTTCCCAAACCAAAGACAGCCTGTACCCTGTTTCTGTTTGGGGTGCTCTGTTAGCAAGATCGCCAAATCCCACCTCTCCCCATCCTCCTTAGTTCCTAGTTGTCCAGGGTCAATTCAGTGCTTCCACAGGGGAACAGTCCCTTGCAGGTCCCTGCATCACCCCAGCCCTAGTTGCACCCAGCAGAGTGTGGGCGTGGGGCTCAGGGAAGGGGCAGTAGGAATCGCCACTGATCCGCTGCAGGACCCTGGGGAAGGGAGAAGCTGGAGTTGGGGGTTCTTCGGGGCAGGGCAGGGCCCCCAGCGGAGATGGGTGGGGGTGGGGTGTGGTTTCTCTCCAGTGGAAGGCATTGGGCCATAGCTTGGGGACTCGTAGCAGCTTCTAGTCATAATCATGCTGTCCACCCCCAGCGGACTCAGAACCACTTCCTGCATCCCAGGAACTCCCGTAGCACAGCCTGCAACTTGCAGTCTGTGAACTGGGGTCTTGTCTTGTGGGCGAGGGAGCAGTTTTCAGTCTGCAGCAGCAGAATATACCTTCCTCCTCCTCAGCCCTTTATGGCACCCAGGACCCTGCAGCTCAGGGAGGGCTGAGGGCTGGGAGGGTGGCCCGGGTTGGGTGGGCCTGAGATCCCTTGCTCAGGCACCCACGTGGCACAGGACTGCTGTGAGCTGGCCCTCTGGCAGCCAAGCTATGGGCTGTAGAGTCTTTTCCAGCCAGGACAGATTCCTGCCCAGCCTGGGGTGTCCTAGGTGGGCAGTGATCTCCCACCTCATTGCCCCTCAAAAGGCCAGTACTCCTGGGGTGGGAGAGGACGCTGAAAGCCACCGGCTTCCCTTTCCCTTGCCTCACCTGTTCTGAATGTAGAGACTGGCTGGTACTTCTCCTCTGCTGGGGGTGAGAATGTGCCTTGCCCCTGGCCTGGCCACTTGCAGTGCGGGGACAAGCTCCTCTGGGCTGTGAGGTTGTCGTTCTCTTGGGATGGTGATCCCTTTGCCAATTTCCTCCCGCCTCCTGTTCCAGGGGAAGGCGCTGGGCGTCTATAAGATGGCGTAGCTTTTGCTTTATAAGTGGCCGCATGTGGCTACCAGGTCTCAGCACAGGAACGCTTCCTTTGCACAGAATGAGCTCCAAGCTTTGTTCAGACTACATGAATGTACTGGGGGGTGGGGGGGCGAGCGCACGCCTTCCCGGCGAGTGTGTGCGGGGACTCCGTGGGTGCAGAGCGCGGTTTTATTTTTGTACTGATATTGGTAAGAGACTATAGCATCTATTTATTTAGATGATTTATCTGGTAAATGAGGCAAAAAATTATTAAAAATGATTTTAAAAAAGATTCCTGGGCATTTGATTATTACTTTTGGTGTCACCTCTGCCCAGGAAAGAGATCTAGCCCCAGGTGACAGCCCGGGCCCAGGCTCCAGGTCTGCCTGTTCCCGTCAGCTTCCTGAACCCTCTGGAAATGCACCGAAGACTCACTGAGGGGATGGGAACTGGGCCCTGTGGGGGGTCACCTGGGAAGTGCCCACCACCCTAGGCCAATCAGTGTGTAGCCAGAGGCCATTTGATCTGCTTTTTCTCCTGAGTATTCTGTTGAACATGGGGTGGTCAGGACCACAGGGATTCCGCAGTTGCAGGTTCCGGAACCCAGGATCACCACAGGGCAACCTCGGGCTCCTTCACCCCAGCTCAGCGCACCTGTCTGAACCCTGAGGCAGATGATCAGAGCATAGGATGCCAGACGAGAGTTCTCCCTGCAGGCACCTCTGGCTGGCAGGCACAGGCAGGGGACTGCCACAGCTGTCCAGGAGGGGTAGGGGTGGCCAGGTCACACACAGGAGACGAGATGGCAGAGTTGTGGCCACTTGCAGCTCACTGGTTGCTAGTGTTGGGGAGGGGCCAAGGCCACAGGTGGGTTTCCAGTGGGGCAGCAGTGGGTGGACAGGTGTCTCATCAGAAGGGGACTAAAGGAGAGGAAAATGGGCATGAAAGTCCATCTCAGAACAGGCCGGGACAGGCTCTGTGCCAGGAGTTTACTTGGGAGGTGACCCAGAAGCAGGAGCAAGGGGTTAGGACCTACTGAGGTCAGCTGGGGCCTGGTTGAAGGACATCATAGTGCACAGCCCCCAGCCTCTTACCCATCTGTCAGATTGTATTGATCCTGGATTAGAGAATGGCATGCTAGGTGGGCTCTGTGGTACATATCTGTAATTCCAGCTACTCAGGAGGCTGAGGCAGGAAAGTTTGAGGCCAAACTGGGTAGTTTACCAAGACTCTCGGGGTGTCATTCAGTGGTAGAGTGTCTAGCATGTGCAAGACCTGGTTTCAGTCCCCATAACTGCAAAGAGAGAAGAGGAAGGGAGGGAAGGAGAAGAGGTGTGTGCTGGCCCTTGACACCCACAGGGAACCATCCACCTGTCTGCAGCTGAGATGAGAGACGAAGCCAAGAGGTGAGTCTGACAGGGCCACGGAAGTGTGACAGTCCCCCTGCCCCTGGGCTGCTCTGCTTTGCTTATTGTCCACAGTAAATCTACTTTCATGGACTCTTCAAAAAGGCGGCCTGGGCAGTCCCTGTAAGAGACGTAATACGTGATTGGTGGATGACCGTCAGTCCTCAGGGCTGCAGTGGATAATATTTCTGGTCTCCAGTCTACCATCCCCTATCCCTGCCAGCATTCCCACTGGTCTAGGCTGCTTGCTGGCTGGGGTGACCCCGACACATCCACAAAGAGCTCAGGTCCCTGTCATCCTGCCCTTGTTCAGTCATGTCACTGTGTCTCGGTCCCCAGTGGGCATGAGGGCGGGAATACAAGCCTCAGGGACTACCCCAGGTTCCAGATTAACTCTGCCCACAGGGTGTAGCAGGGACCTGGCATCTCAGGACAGTCAAGGTTAGTTAACCTCATTGATTTCACAACTGTTTTGTTTGCCTGCCCACCTACCGTTCCTAGGAGCTTAGAGTGACCAGGTGGTGGTTATGGCTTCAGATGCCAAGGAGTCCCTTGCACTGTCCCCAGGAGGATGCGCCCTTCCCTGGAAACCAGGATCTCTGACCCACCAAGTCTAAACCACAGAGCTGTGGAGCTCAGGTTCTGCAAGTCACTGTGGAGGCATGTGGTAGCCTTTGGATAGTGGTGATGGCACAGACACTGGACGAATTGTGAATTGCTGACCTCACCGTGAGGAAGGGAGCCTGCTGTAAGCAACCTGCCATGGTGTCCCCCTGGTCCTCCAGGCCCAGCACTGTGTGGAGGCTGGACAGACTGGACATCCATCCCCTGTGTTAGTTCTCCGTTGCTGGGACAGAACACCTGCCACATAGAATTTCTAGGCAGAGAAGTGTATTTTGGCTCAGTCCGTGGCTGGCTGGCTCTGAGAGAGGCATCACCGCATGAGAGCACTGTGGAGGAAATCTCTCACCTCTTGGTGCCCAGGAAGCGGAAGATGGGGGAAGAGCCCAAGAGAAAGTGGCCGGGGACCAGATCCTGTCCTCAAGGTCTTCTGTGATCTGCCGACACGCCCAGAAGTGTGCTCTGCTAGTTTCCCAGGCATCTCAAATTAATCACACTGACAAGATAAACCATCACAAGCCCACCCCTTGTCAACTTGGCACCCGTACACATCTCTTTAAACCACGCTTAATCCCCAGAGAGAGACAATGAGAAGGTCACAGTTCCACCTAACAATCCCAGCATCCTGCAGTGCTAACCCTATTCCCAAATGTCAACAGTCTCAGCACTGCTCCAGTCTAAATCCAAAGTCCCCTCTGAGACTCAAGGCAAACACTTATCTATGCAATCCCTGTAAAATTCACAAAGCAAGCTACTGCTTCCAAGATACAATGGCCGCTCCCATTCCAAAGGGAGAAATAGGTGGATAGAAAAGCATAGGACCAAAACAAGACTCAAGCTCAGCAGGACAAACGTTAGGTCCTATAGCTCTACACCCAGCATCCCAGGCACATGGTGGCACGGGGCAAGCCCCAAGGGGCTTGGGCAGCCCTGACCCTATGGCCTTGCCAGTTGCAGCCCACATGGCCTCTCTCCTAGGCTGGCTCTGCATGCTGCCTGTAGCTTTCCTCAGGAGACTCCATGCCTGGTGTCTCCAGCTCCTGAGGTCTCCAGTGTAACTTCAGCCTCACTCCTGCAGCCTCACATGTTGCCCTCTTGGGGGTGGGAGGGCTCCCAGCGGGGACTCTGATGGTGTGGCACAATGCCTGGCTTCCCAGGCCTTTCTCTGAAATCTTGTGGAAGCTTCTAATGACCCCATAACCTTATACTCTACATGCCTACAAAACCAGCATCACAGCGATGATGCCGCAGTCTGCTGCCAGGGAAGAAGGGGCTGGGGACCCAAGGTCCTGCTTCCAAGACTCACCTAAACTTGTGCTTTACTAGTCTCCTATGAGTCTGTTAAGCCAATGAAGGTGACAGTTAAGGTTAACCATCACAGCTGGGTGTGGTGGCTCATGCCTGTAATCCCAGCCCTCTGGCAGAGGGTTGGAGGCCAGCCTGAACTGCATAGCAAACCCTGTCTCAAAAAACAAAAACAAACTCCAAAAAGATTAGCCACTACAGCTGGCCAGGTTACATCTCAGGCACATGAGGCCACCTGTACTGAAAACTGACTTCTCCTGGGCCTGCAGACAGCCAGCCTATGGCAGGAATGGCTGAACAGGCTTCACATCTCTGCATACTGTGTTCGTCTCCTTTGTTGCCTTAACCTTTGGGTAAAGACACCTACCAGCTGCCACGACCAGAAAGACAAGAGCCAAAAGGCAGTGCAAAGAGGTGGCATCCAGTCCTTGGAAGAAGATCTCCACCAATTTCAAGATGACAAGAACAGCCCTCCCCTTCCCCAGCTTGTTCCTCTCCTTCACCGTTCAGGCTGTACCTGTGACCCCTCAGTTCCCTTGGAGCTGAGAGGCCGATGTGAGAACAGAAACTCCATTCCTTGGCCACTGAATAAACCTGGTCTTACTCATCGCTGTGCCTTCGGTTGTTGGCTTCGTCAGGTGACATCAGAACCGGACCTTTCCTCCGTGCACTCGTGTCCCTTTATAACTACGGAGCGCACTACACTACAGCACGTGGTCCTTTCCAGTTTTTAGACATTTCTGTATCTTAGAAGCAAACAATAAACAGCGTTGGTTCCTTCGTTCTCTGTGTGATTATCGGACAACCTGCAGACATTCTGCGTGGTTACATTAGATAAAGCAGGCAGATCTAGAATTATCCCAATAATCAAGACATCTCATGGCACCGGATGAAAGATCACCAAACCCTACATGGGTAAGAAGAAAACGAAAAACAAAACAAAACAAAGATTTTTTAATTTGCTTATAAGTATCTTTTGTACTGAAAGTCAACTTTACAACTGGATATAAAAAGTCAAGAGTGGCCAGGCACGATTCTGATCTTACAGTGTGGTGGCTCATGCCTGTAAACCCAGCACTCTAGGCAGCTGAGGCAGGGGATCAAAAGTTCAAGGCCAAGCCAGCCAACTGGGAGATTTAGTGAGAACCTGTCTCAAAATAAAAAGTAAGGTCTAGCGGGTAGAGCTTAGGGCAAGGGCCCTAGGTTTAAAAAAAAAAAAAGTGAAGATTTAGAGTATCGTAGGGCAGCACTGACTTGATTGCTTTAATGACTGGAGCTAGATCCAATGGGTGTTTCAACAAAGTTTTACCTTTTAGCAGGTTTTATTGTATTGGCACAAATACTCTAAATTCATGAAAGCATTTGAGAACATCTTCAATTCCCAGACCCTTATAAAAAGTGTTGAAGTCAGGTGTGGTGATGCATGCCTATAATTCCAGCACTCTGGGAGGCTGAGGCAGGAGGATTTTAGAGGCATGGGTCTGGTACCCGTGCTTACAATCTATATGCCTTTTTTTTTCTGGTACCAGGAATCAAATGGAGGACCTTGCATTTGCCAGGCAGGTGCTGTGCTGCTGAGCTGTATCCCTGGCCCTTGTATGCCATTTTTTAATTCCTAAAGCATAATTACACATTTCATATGCATTTGTGAAATAAAATAAACATTATACTCATATCCCATAGGAGTCAGGATTAAGAGTTTTCTGAATACTGTGTTGGCATTAGAAACCCATGCCCTATCAAATCAGTCTCAGTATTAAGCTACTGGACTCTATGAAATATTATATGATGGCACACTTCTATAATCCCAGCACTGAGGAGACTGAGGCAGGAGGCTCGCTGTTGAGTTCAAGGCCAGCCTGGGGTACATAGCGAGATCCTGTCTCAAGCAAGCAAGCAAGCAAACAACAACAAAAACCCACAACAAAATATAGACATTTCCTGAAAATCAACATAAAATTTTTGCCCAGAAAGATCAAAATAGAAATCACAATTTTCTTGATTTAAGGTGGTCAAAAGTGAATCAAATATGCTTATTCTTTCTTAAAATTGGGGGCACATATCCTTGGCAGTCTACATGAGGAATAGACTGAAGTAGGCACTTTCTTTGGTTAAAGAAGGACTGTACTCCAAGAAGTACTTCAGAGGAACAGACAGTAATTGTAGGGTTACAGTCAGGAAGGACTAGATGACTTTGGAGATGTTTCAGCTTTTAGATTTGGGGTATTGACTAAGCCACTGGAGTGTGATATCTGTACTATCTTTTCCTTTGTAAGAAACTGAATAGCCCCAAATTTCTCTATCTTGAACAGCATATTCATTTTTTCCAGCTAATTGGTTCTCATCTGAGGTGTTTGGAAGATCTCTCCTGTTTCCTGGTGTGTTCCCTGGAATTCTTAGTAACAACATAATTCTAGGAGATTATGTGGCACATTTTGAGGGGCTGCTTCTATCTCCTTCTATCTCTTCATGATCTCTGGTGTCTGTCATGTCGACAACAGTGTTGTCCTCCCATGTCTTTATTGTGACGGTAACTTTAGCAGCCTTCCTATCGAAGCCCGCTCTGGATATCCTGTCTTCCCTGAATGGACCCCACCCAGTAACACCAACCAAGGCGGTCTTGGCTGAGCAGACCCAGTCCAGCGCACACGGGAGAAGAGAGGCAGCAGAGAGCCTGGAAGGGTGACAACTCCCACAGAAAGCTCAGCTAGGACCCTCCCCCCAAAAAAAGCTCCTTGGCCTTGGTGCAACACAGCAGTGAGGGTGAGCTCTTTTATGTAATAACCCTAATCAGATTTGTGACTGACAGTGACTCATCCCATTCCATTCACTCTCTTGTTTCCTGTGCCACACAGATTTTTTTAAATTTGAGACTGTCTCATTTTTCTGTGTTGGAATCCCCGCTGCCAGATCTAGTGGGATGATGCTTTTCCCCATGGTTTCCTCCAGGAGTTTCATACCTTTTGGGTCCTATGATTAGGTCTCTCATCTGTCTGAGTTCATTGTTGTGTATAACATAGGGGAGGGTCTGACTCCATTATTTGGCACGGGAACATGCAGAAGTCCCAACACCACTTGTTGAAGA
Source organism: Dinomys branickii (assembly GCA_004027595.1). Lineage (NCBI taxonomy): Eukaryota > Metazoa > Chordata > Mammalia > Rodentia > Dinomyidae > Dinomys > Dinomys branickii. The sequence goes on along the minus strand of PVLD010009754.1, from coordinate 24,645 downwards.
GACTTTCCTCTGCCCCGTTGCTGAAGACCCTTTGACCATACTCTGAATGTTTGTTTCTGGATTCTTTCAGCCTGTCTGGTTTCAGTGTCTGTCTTTATGCCAGTACCACACCATTCTGATTACTGTAGTCTGTAACATGTTTTAAAATCAGAAAGTAGAAGTCTTCATCTTTGTACTTTTCTGAGATTGTTTTGACAGTTTGGGTTTCTTCTAGATTCCATAAGAATTTTAGGATGCTTTTTTCTATTTCTGAAGAATAAGAAAAGCTACCATTGGAATTTTGATGAAGAATTCTTTAAGTATGTAAGTTGCTTTGGGAAGTACTGATATTTTAAAGCACTTTCCCTTCATGTCTTCTTACTTTCAGCAGTTTTGCAGCTTTCTATATCTAGGTTTTTCATTTCCAAGGTGAAATTTGCATCTAAGTGTTTCACTTATTTTATTTTTTTAAATATGTTTTTGCTGTCTTTTTTCTTTTCTTTTCTTTTCTTTTTTTTTTCGGTACTGGAGATTGAACTCAGGACCTTGTGCTTGCCAGGCAGGCACTTATTCCCCTGGGCTATCTCCCCAGTCCTTTGCTGTCTTTTTTCATTAGATTCTTTCTGGGTTTATCTACTTTACTGTTACTTTTTGTTTCCCCCAGGGAACACATTTTTAATTCTTCATTTTTAATCCTGTTTTAATTTTTCCTTTCCACCATTTAAGTTTCTTCTGATCATTACTATTATTATTTTTTGAGCCAGAGTCTTGCTGTATAGTTCAAGGCTCTGGCCTCAAAACTTGTGGCCATCCTCCTGCTTCAGCCTCTAGCGTGCTGAGATTACAGGTGTGCACCACCACGCCCAGCTCTGATTAATTTTTGACTTCTGGTTTATTTACTTCTTATTTCTGAATGAAAAATAGCTGTTTTTTGGTGTATAGCTTTTGCCATATCCTGTAGACCTGGGTTTGAAATTATATTAGTTAGGATGCAAATAGCAGAGCACCTATTGGTCGACCTTCTTGTTGCTGAGACAAAGTGCCACTGTCCACCATGGAAAGGGCAGAGTTTTAACTGGCTCCTGGTCTCAGAGGATTCAGTCCCTGCCCAAGGTTACTGCTCCATGACCCACCAGGCATGCCCAGAAACATGCTTCCTCAAGCCAATCAAGTTGAGAGTGAAGATCAACCATCTGAACAGCCATCTAACAGTTACTTGGATAATGCAGACATTATTACTCACTCCATGGCTTAATAATGCCCTCAGGGACTCATACTTTTTCTAGCATTTGCTTCATCAGCAGTAGCACCTTGGCTTTTTGTCCGTCCTCACACTCATCATGGCAACAAAGCTGCTACAGTTCCAGATATCACATGCTCTATCCCACTTATAAGCAGGAAGAACAAAGGAAGGGAAAATAAGATTCAATTCTTCCTGCCTAAACTGTCTTTTAAAAAAGTCAGAATGCTCTCTTAACATTTTCTTACACTGGTTGTTTATAATTGGGTCACGTGGCCACTCCTAGCTTTGAGAAGATAAGAAATGTCTGACAGCTGGGTGTGGTGGCGCACACCTGTCATCCTAGCATAGAAGAGGCACTGAGGAGGCTGAGCCAGGAGGATCACCACAAGTTGGAGGCCAACCTGGGCTACCAAGTGAGTTGCAGGCCAACCTGAACTACAGATCTGGACTTTGTCTCAAAAAAACAAGAAAAGAAAAAAAAAAGCCTGACAAGGGGGATAGGATTACATCACTAAGCCAATCAATCATGACTCATCCCCTGGGCTACAAACACTGCCGCTCTGGCTGAACTAGAGATTCCAAGTAGGTTTTCTTCTTGGTATTTGTGATGTTTTCGGTGTGTACAAATTTGTGATTATTATGTCGTATTCCTCAGTTTCTCCCTTATGTCATTACATTAAGTTCCTCTTTGGTTTTCAAGATGGCGTCTCCATTTATAGTTTGGGCTGCCCTGGAATTTACTATGTAGGCCAGGTGCTTCTCAAACTCTTGGCAATTTTTTTTGCCTCAGGCTCCCAAATGCTGGGATTATAGATGTGTGCTACCGTGCCTGGCTATGTTGAATCCCTCTCTGACTTGCTTTAAACTCAACTTTGTGTCATTCGTCTATCTTTATCTCCCTTTCTTTCTTTTTCTTCTCTTCCTTCCTTTCTTTCTTTTTTTTTTTTTTTTTGTCTTTTTGAGAGAGGCTCTCACTCTGTAGTTCAGGCTGGCCTTGAGCTCACTTTGTAGCCCAGGCTGGTCTCAAACTTCAATATCCTCCTGCCTCAGCCTCCTGAGTGCTGGGATTACAGGCATGTGCCACCACGCCCAGCTCTTTTCTGTCTTACTATGTTGCTACATTGCCCATACTGGGCTCAAACTTTTTTCTTTTCTTTTCTTTTCTTTTCTTTTCTTTTCTTTTCTTTTCTTTTCTTTTCTTTTCCCTTTTCTTTCCTGTTCCGTCCTGCTCTTCCCTTCCCTTTCCTTCCCTTCCCTTCCTTTTCCTTTCTTTTTTCTTTTTTTTTGAGACAGGGTCTCACTTTGTGGTTGAAGCTGGACTTGAACTCACTATGTAGCCCAGGTTGGCCTCAAGCTCATGGTGATCCTCCTGCCTCAGCCTCCCAAGTGCTGGGATGACAGGCATGCACCACCACACCCAGTTATCAGACATTTCTTACCCTCTCAAAGCAACCACACCTGGCTTAGGCAGCAAACAAATTGGCACCAGGGGCCCAAGTAGCAAGGACATCCACCCTCCCTGGGAGATCCGCCTCACCACCCTGTGTGGAAGAAGTGCTCATAGCCTAACTTTTTAGTCTAGTGGCTTGATCCTGGAGGTCTTTGGCTGCCTCATAGATGACCCCTGATCTGTTGACATAAAAGCAGCACTCTTTTCTGAGGAAGATGCAGGTTCTTCCTTTTTCTGCAGTAATAAATCAAGGGTGCAGTGGTTTTGGAGGGCCATTCTGGCACAGGAGTCAACCTCCCTTTGTAGATCTATGAAGGAACTGGAGATTTTTGTGAGCCCTGGGACACTGCTCCAGAGCATTGCTGGTGGGAGCACCATCACCCCTGCAGCACCCCTGCTCACACTGTGGCTGTCCCGGTTCCCAGCAGTGAAGGGCGAGTGCGGCCAGCACTCTGGAGCTCAGGTGGAAATGGTTGCGTACATCAAAAGGGGGTGATGCTGATTTGTTTTAAGATCTGTAGGCCAAAAGCTATTGGGAACCAGGCTGCTGTGAAACCTCGAGGTTTCATGAGGACCCCCTTTGTTGGGAGAAATCGCGAGGGGGGCCTTTGGAGTCAGTATGTGTCTGTAGGATGGGGGAGTTGATGACCCGTGCAGCACCATTGGGTTGAGGCGTTTAGAGGTGTCGGGAGGTATTTGAAAAGTGGAGTCGTTTTGGTGAAGTGTTCTCATGGCAGAGACATACTGAGCGTGAAGTCACAGTCTGAGCTAGGAAGGTTTCCTAGTGAGTTTTGTAGGGGCCTGAGCGGGAAGTGTGGAACAGAGCTTGGTTAACTAATTTAACATTGTGAGCTATGGGGTTAAGAGTGAATAGTTTGGAAGAGGCTGCGCTGAGGGGGCGGTGGGGGGTTTGTAGTTGTTTCTTTTAATAAAGGCTTCTGCCGTGGGGTCTTTTTAGTTCCCAGACAGGTAGCCAAGTGGATCCGGTGAAAGAGCAGTTACTAAGTGGGACAGGAGCTCCTTGGAGGTATGAGGGGGAGGCTGAGAGGCTCATCTGGAAGTCTTCGGCCATTGCTGGTTGGGTTTAAGGACAGTGCGTGCCCAGTTGAGGGAGTCTTATAGGCATGGGGATAGCGGCGGGAGAGGGAGTTGTTTTAGGGTTATGTTTGAGCTTGGGGCAGGTGGGAGAGGATCCCCTTTGTCAGGAAGAAAGTGGAGATCAGGGTGTCCTCAGTGTGGGGAGTTGATTCGTGAGTGCCACGAGGGTGCCCCTAGAAAGGGAGTGTTTCAGTGCACACCGGGGGGACAAGTGTTAGCTCCACAAGAAAGAGGAAGACAACTGATGAGAGGAACCTCTTGCGGGCATTCCCGCCAGCTGGGGCTGCTGCTGCTAGCTCAACGGCAAACACTAGGGCCAAAAGTATGTGTGTGACTAGGAGAGCGAGGTGGCAGTACACGACGGGATCTGAGTTTTCATCAGTTGGCCAGGCAGAGCACAAGTGTGAAGGTAAAGAAGTGAACTTGGTCTGAGGTGAAGCCCTGAAGGCTGCCGCGGAAGGTTAGATCTTCAGTCCAGGAGAGGAGGGATTCTAAGGAGTTACACTGGGGGTAAAACCAGGAAAGGTCTTGACAGATAGCTCGTAGAAAGAGAGAGAATCTATGTTGAAGGTGGGAGTGTGACATTAGACGTTGTCAGGAGAGGTGGGTCAGTCAGGTTAGGAGGTGGCAAGGAGGCTGGGAGCGAGAGGGTAGTGAAGGGGCGGAGCTCTTTGGTTAAGCAGAGGGCTAGGAGGAGCGTGAACAGGCGAACATTGTCCAAGGAAAAGGTCAGGGAAGTTCCCCTGGATGAGAAGGTGCTCAATCCAAGGAAGGACTGATTCTGGAGTGTTGATAAGAGGGTGGGGAAAAGGAAGTGTTCTGTGCAGGGCAGGAAGAGTCCTAGCAGGTGAGCCTGAGGAAGGTGGGTAAGGGCCTGTCTCAGAGAACTAATGAATTGACAGATGAGGCAGGGCATTTACTCCTCATGAATGCAGGTGAGACACAGGGAGGTGGGGGAGAGTACTCGCCATTTCCAGTGTGTGTCTTTGATGACGGGATCTCGGTGGAGGCCAAGAGGTGAGTCCCAGGGGCAGAGCTTTATGTGGGAGCGGTGAACCCAGTAGGGTGGATCCTGCAGGCGGGCCACTGTTGAAGTGCTGCAAATAACTGTGTAGAAACCTGTCCATTTAGGTTTTAAAGGTTGAGACTGTAAGTCTTTTACCAGGACTGATTTGCCAGCAGGGTCATCCTCATAAGGTTGATTGTGGGGAGAGGGCAGGATATGATTAACCACCTCACAGATCTGTTGTCTAACTAGTTGATGGGCAGGAAGGTAGTCCCCCAGGGTGTGGATTCTGAAGGTGGGGGGCTACAGGGTCCAAGAAGCGAAGATCAGCCATGTAGCAGTTTGGAGGGGCTGCAGCCTAGAGCCTGAGGTGAGCTGCGGGGAGCAGGGAGTTCCAATCCTTTTCAAGCTGTAGAGTAAGTTTTGTGAGTTAGACCTTAAGTTATTTGCCTTTTCAACTTTTCCTGAGGACTGAGGCCTGTAAGGCATGTGGAGGCTTCAATTTAGCCCAAGGGACTTGGAGACCTCCTGGGTTATTTGACCCATGAAGGCTGCTGGCCCGTTGTCTGAAAGGACTGAGGTAGAGAGACCAAATCAGGAGACAGTGTGAAATAGGAAGCACTGGATGACAGATTCGGCCTTTTCAGAGGCGGTGGGGAATGTCTCAATCCATCCCATGAAAGTGTCTATCCAGACTAGGGCATATCTGAATTTTAATTTCATGGCATGTGTGTAAAATCAATTTGCCAGTCCTGAGCAGGGGTGAACCCATGAGCTTGGTGAGTGGGGTGGGGGGGGCATGGAGAAAACCCTGACGGGAGACCAAGTGGTAGACCAGGCACTGAGCGGCTATCTGTTTCAATGTGGTCTTCTAGGAGGGGGCTGGAATGAGAGGCTGAGATTAGCAACGGAGGGGTTTGTAGCCCATGTAGAAGCTGTCATGGAGGAGTCTGGGTGGCGAGGAGGAGGTATTTTTTAGTCGGGGAACCATCCGTCTGAGGTGGGGAATATCTGGTACTACGTACTTTCTTCTGTGGAGTAGGTAGGAGTGGTGCCTGCGAGAGGTATTGGCTCTGCGGGGCGTGTGGCAGTTTGGTGGAGGAGGCAGCCTGTTTTGCTTTTTGGTCAGCAAAAGAATTTTCTTTTGTAATGGAGTCTGTAGGCTTTTGGTGACCCTTGCAATGAATCACTCCTGCCTGTGTGGGGTGGAGGGCCGCCTTCAGGAGTGCCTTTATTAGATCTGAATTAATAATGGAGGATCCCCTAGTTGTGAGGAAGCCCCTCTCAGTCCAGGTTGTTGCATGATTGTGGAGGATATGTAAAGCATATTCTGAGTCAGTGTAAATGTTGACTGTGGTCTCTTTTGCCAGAGGGCTTGAGTGAGGGCTATGAGTTCAGCCTGCTGTGAGGCGGTGTTTGCAGGGAGGGCTCCGGCCTTGATAATTGCATCTGTTGTTACAACATCACATCCTGCCTTTGCTGTCGAGGCCGCTTAAGCCTTGTAAGAGCTGCAATCTATGAACCAAGTGTGTTAAGGTGTTGGTATGGGGAGATCTGAAGTGAGGGGAAAGAGTGTGGTGGGATCAAGACCCTGACTAGAAGCACAAGGTCATGAATTTGATTCGCAGTGCCAAAAAAAAGATTGCAAGTGGAGTTTGGTGTGGGAGTGTAAGAGAGAAGGGCAGTCAAGTTCCCAGGAGTAGGGGGCTGGGGATATAGCTCAGTGGAGTAAGCGCCTGTCTAGCAAGCGCAGGGTCCTGAGTTCGATCCCCAGTACTGCACACACACACAAAAAAGAAAGTTCCCAGGAGTGGCCTGATTTTGAATTGTGATCTGTGTTCCGTAGCATGGCTAGAGGGTCGGCAGGGTTGAAGGCAGGACCCAGGGCCAGGGTGATCATGGGGCTCTCAATAAAGACAGCATAAAATTGTATGAGTTGTGGGGCTGCAAGTACGTGAAGGACGTGGGAGGAAGCGAGAAGGGCTTGGAAATCATGGGGGGCATATACCGAGATTGGTGCATGGGGGGTGATTTTTCTGGCTTCTAGGAACATGAGTGTAGCAGCTCCTGCTGCCTTTTGGCAAGAAATCCATCCCCTTATGGTTGGGTCCAGTTGCCAGGAGAGGAAGATGACTGGATGGGATGTGGAGCTTTGGCTTAGAATTGCTGCTGTGCACTCCTTGTGTTCTGCTGTGTAAAGAGAGGGCTGGTTGGGGTCCGGGAGGGAGAGGGCTGTGGCTAGGGGTAAGGGTTGCTTGAGGTTTTTGAATGATGCTTGGGGAAAGGCCTGGTGTCTGTGAGTTCCGAGGGATTGTCATAGGTGAGTTCATAGAGGGGCTTGGTGAGTGTGGAGAAGCCCAGGAACCCACAGATAGAAGTAGCCTGTGACCCCGAGGAAGGAAAGGAGCTGCTGGACGGAGGTGGGTGTTGGGATTTGGGTGATGTGCTGGATGTACATCACCTAGGGTAGGTCTGAGGGTAGGACCTTGCTGTTTTTGTGGAGGACGATGCCCAAATATTGAACAGAGGTCTGGCAGATTTGGGCTTGGAGGGGGGGACTCGATACCCCTTGGTGTCTAAGTGCTGGAGGGGGGTGTCTTGGTGACAGGAGGTGACAGAGGTGACAGAGGGGCTGCAAAGGAGGAAATCGTCAGCATACTGGAGAAACTGGGCGGCCATGGGGCGGAAGGAGAGGAGGTCGTCGAGGGGCTGGCTGAAGTAGTAAGGGCTGTCTTGGAAGCCTAGGGGCAGAACCGTCTGAGTGAGCTGTTGTGATTGGTGTGTGTCTGGGTTGGGCCAGGCGAAAGCGCGGCTGTGATTCTGGGTGTGAGGGTGTGGTAAAGAAGACATCTTTGAGATCCAGGATGGCACAATGTGTGGTGGAGGGGACGATGGATGACAGGAGAGTGTGGGGGCTAGAGACTACCAGGTAGATGGGGAGTACGATTTGGTTGATGGGGCGGAGATCTTGGACTGAACAACAGAAGCGGTCAGATTTCTGGGCAGCAAGGATGGTGGTGTTGAACGGGGAGTGGGTGGTTGTAAGGAGACCAGGTGCGAGCAGGCAGGTGATAATGGCTTGGGTACCCCTGCGGGCGGACTCAGGCAGGGGGTATTGGCCCTGGGCTGGGCATGGGTGATTGTCTTTTAGCGGGGTGGAGGGTTGGCGTACAGAGACAGAAGTGGAAGTGTCGGTGGTGGCTTGGAATGGGGTATAGAGAGCAGAATGCAGTGAGGCACAGGGAGGTGCTGGGGACAGTTGAGGTGGCAGACAGTTTTATTAGTGTATCTCTTTCAAAGAGCAGAACCGGGCAGGTTGCAATGACTAGGAAGGTATGGTGAATATGTGGGTCTGTAGTTGGCAGAGGAACAGGGGTGTTTCTAGAGGCCTGGGTATGGTGCATTTAATCCCCACAACAGACACATCCTCCAGAAGCAGGCGTCCAGAGAAGGAAGGGAGGGTGGACTGAGCTGCCCTTGTATTGATTAACAGCCTAACCTTCCACCATAAGATTCATCCAAGGCTCTGTAGCTGTGATGGTCCAGGGGGCACCTGAGGCCTTCAGGGTATGTCAGTCATCAGAAGCCCCACTGATCAGGTCAGATAGTGCTGGAATGTCAGGAGGGGAGTCCTGGGAGTGGAGCCCAGCAACAAATCTGGTTGCTGAAGGACAGTCTTACTTCCAGTGTGGGCCCCCAGATGTGGGACAGGGTTTGGGAGGGGGCTTAGGGTTGGGACATGTTTTGGCCCAGTGGCCTAATTGCCGACACTTACAGCAGGGCCCCAGGGGAGTGGATCCCCTTTTTGTCCTCCTGGACTGTTCTCCTGAGGTGAGCTTTTGTTCTAGGTTTTGTATGGTCGAGGCAAGTAACTGCAGATCTGAAATATACCGCTGGTGGGCAGCCTCATCTTGGTTGTTGAAGACCTTGAAGACCTAGGCCATTAGTTACTGCTGTGGGGTCTGAGGGCTTGTCTCAATGTTTTGGAGTTGATTGTGAATATGAGGAGCTCATTGTGTAATAAAATACATCTTGAGGATTAATTTCCCTCTGGGTTCTCTGGGTTGAAAGTGGTAAATTTTCTCAAAGGGGCTGCTAGCTGGGACACGAATTGGCCCAGATTTTCATCTTTATTTTGTGTAATCTCTTTGAGTTTGTCATAATTAACAGACTTATGAGCTGCCTTTTTAAGTCCCTCTACAAGGCAGGTGACCATATAGTCTCGTGCCCTCTTTGAGGGGCAAGTGCCTTCCTCATCTCTGAGGTTGAAGTTCCATTGACATTGGGCCCAGAAGACAGAAGTAGCCCTGTTTCTCAAATAGGGCTGTATCTGTCTGTGGCCAGTCATTGGCATACGCCTGGGCCAAAGTAAAAATATGTTCTTATTCCTCAGGAGAGAGAGTGGAAGTGAGGGTGAAGTTGATGTCATCCCAGGTAAGATCATAGGTCTGAGCCAGGTATTGGGACTCTTGGATAGAAGTACAGGGGTCTGACAGAAAGTGCCGACGGGGCGACCGATTTGAGAGAGGTCCTCGAGGGAGAAGGGAACGTGGACCTGGATAATGCATTCAGCCTTGGCAGCCTCACAGAGCAAGAGTTGAGCAGCAGCCATTGGAAGCCCAAAGTAAAGTCCAGAGCAAGTGTGGGAAAAGGTGGGGAGAGATTTTGATGGGCCAGTGGTGGAGAGACGGGAGTAGGAATGGGATTGGAGGGGACAGAGTTGCGGCTCAGGGAGGTTCAGGAGGGGAGGAGGAGCGGCTCGGGGAGGGAGTCGACGTGGTGGCACAAGGGAAGAAGAATCAGCAGTGAGGGCAGAGTCATAGTCCAGAGGAGCAGAGGGCGGTGTAGAGGGGTAAAAGTTTGGAGGGTTCACAGGAGGTGCAGAGAGATGGGACACTGCACAGTGCAAAGAACACCTGGACATATGGAACCTCTCACTATTTCCCAAGCTGACAACAGAAATTGTCCAGATCCTGGAGAATTAGAAAGTTGAATGTTCTGGTAATTGGCCATCTGGACTGGTTGTCTAATTTATAGGTTGGCCAAGCCGTGTATTGCAGAAGCAAATAGGGCACTTTGATTTCAGGTCGGGAGTGAGATGGAGAAGTTTAGGGCTCCAAAAAGCTCCCACCAGAGGAGACGAGGCGGGGACTGAACAGGCCAGGTTACCCATGTTGAGTCTAGATCACAGCTGAAGTGGGCTTCTCAGGAAAGAGAGAGGACATCTGTCAGTTTCCTGAGGCCGAGAGTAGGCGGTTGACCAAATCAGGCAGCCCTGAGATCGGGTGACCACCAGGGAGTCTGACTCCCGGAGTGGTGAGTGTGAGCAGGCCTGGGTTTTGTGGCACAAAACTTACTGTGAGTCTTAGAGATCAACAGGAGTAGGAAAGAAGAAGACAGATTGAAAGGGTAAAACTAGAATTGAGATAAGCATCACTTACCCAACCTGAAAAGGAGCATCGAGACTAGCAGCAAGCTGAGGCGGGTTGGTCAGAGGCTCAGTGTTGAGTGGCCCCAGTGTGCTTGGGTGGGGTTTGAGGCAGGGAAGGTCGAACCCTGGAAGGGGACCTCAACCCTCCTCACACGGGGCACCAAGTGAGCGGCTAAAGCCCTGGAGTGTGACTGAGATCACCAGAACAGGCAGAACTGAAGCAAACAGCAATATCTTTATTTCAGACCGCGTGCGGTCAGGCCAAGGATGAGAAGGTCGTCGGCCTTGAGCAGGCAGAATGGATGATAAGCTTTTATAGGGGAGCTGGGGCGGGGGGATTGTTAACGGGGGTACAAAATTTGGGGTCTCTGAGTAAGGGGTCTTAGGCTAAATGGTAGATAGGGAGGTGCTGGGTACAGGGGTGCCAGCAGGCACAGATGTCTCTTGTGGTTTTTCACAGAATCAGCTCTCTGAGGTTAAGCTGTGTGTGGCAGGGGCCAGCTTCCTGTTGAATGCTGAGCTCCTGTAGGTGTGAATACCAGATCGGCTTGGGGAGTTTTTTTCCCCCTAGGGCGGAGGTCTAGTTTGGATACTTGACAGTAGGACAATGCAAACATTTCCATACTGGGGGGCCCTGGTGTACGCTAGTAGCCAACATCTCAAGATGTCAGAACACAGACTTTCCCAGGAACACAATCACACTGCACTTGTTTGCCCCTCACAGCCAAGAATGAGTAGCCACAGATCACCATGAGACCCGCCTTATCCCCTCCCATAAAGAGCAGCCCCCCAGGCTCAAGTAGGTCCCTGCTTCTGGCACCCTGGGGTACGTGTCTGTTCATTTCCTTCTGCACTCATTCTAGCCTTCTTCTTCTTTTTTTGGGGGGGTACTGGGAATTGAACTCAGGACCTCGCACTTGCCAGGCAGGCACTTGTACCACTGAGCTAGCCCTCATTCAAGCCTTGGTACATCCTTTGACCGCCCTCCATAGGCCACCAAACCCTGCATTTACTCTTCTTTAGACACATACTAGAGAGAGAAGGGACAGAGGGCAGTGGGTGCACAGGATACTCAGTGACTCCACACTCATCAGGGAATTCTCCAACAAATGTCTTTCTTGGTTATGCATAAGTCTTTTATTCTCATTTTTATAAGACCTGATTCCTCCCTTAGAAAGTAAGCTAGGTTTTGTGGACTTTAAAGTTATCTTTATTTTTTATTTTTAATTAGAAAATTGCAAACCCACTTATAAAGGGGTTTTTAAACAAAATAAATGAAGGAGGTAAGAAAGGTTTTCTGGACATGGATAAAGGCCAGGCTTGTCGGGGGCAGGTGTGTGTGATGCTCCTAGGGCGGTTGTCTGAGGTCCCTTGAAGCCACTGGGGGTGAGGCGGGTCCAAGCTGCAAGTTTCTGAAGTTATCTGTTAAGTTATCTGCACCCCAGGACTAGAGAGAGAGGGGGGTTAGGAGCGCTTGAGGGTGAGAAGTTGCAGGGAGGAAGGGAGGGAGAGGCTGCGGTGGTGGTGGCAGAAGGACCAGGAGGCCTTGAGAGAAACAGGTGACAAGAGCGTCTAAGCAGCGGGAGAGGAGGACTTGGGGGTCGCTGGTGGGAGAGACGAGACGGAGAGGGCGAGAGGGAGCTGGGGCTCGGTGGGAGGGCGCAGGGAGGGCCCTGTGAGGCCGTGACAGGGACTCACCCTCAGGATCTGCTGGAGGCGCCTTTGTATGCAGCTGCTGTACTGCTCCAGCTTGTCCCAGGGGGGCTCAAAGGGCCCTGGCGGGTGGTCCACAAAGTTGTTCCAGCAGTAAGCAAACTCTGAAAGGGGAGAGGGGAAACAGAAGAGCCGCGCCCGTGGCAGGGCCCTCTTCCCGCCGCCGTCCACCTTGTTTGCTGCCCTCAGTCTGCCTTCCTGGTGTGTCAGCTCTAGGGACTCAGCCCTACTGCTGTACTTCACCCCTGCCTGGATCTCCTCTGCCCGCCTCTCAGGCCCACCCCCTCCTCGCGGCTCGTGCCTCACGGTCCCCGCTCCCTACCTGGAAGGCCCATGACAGTGATCGGGACCTGGGACGTGCACAGTCTGTGCAGCCCCTGCTGGTAACTCCTCTTCCAGTGAAAGTAGAGGCGGGAGACCAAGATCCGGAGGTGCAGGTGCGGGTGAGCTCTTTTAAATGACACCAGTTCCTGGGCACAGTGTGGGCAGGGGCTCCATGTGAGGAAACAGGTGATTTCGTAGCTCTGGGACTGGTCCAGGTCCATGGAAGAGATCCTTTTAATAAGGCGGCTTTCTGCGTGGTGAGCTTTCTGGCGGGGTCCCAGGTGGAGAAAAGGAGGGGTTAGAAGGCAGTGGCCATGGGTGCTGTGGCTCGGGTGGGGCTGGGGACAAGGAACGGACATCCTTGTGTGGGACCCTTCCCCAGCACAGGAAGAAGCTGCCCCCACTCACTCATCCACTGACTCTGCAGCCCCAAAGCTCCCAAGGCTTTTTGTTTTGCTTTTTGAGACAAGGTCTCACGCCGTACTTTAGGCTCGTCTTGAACTCATTAATGTAGCCCAGTTGGTCCCAAGGCTTTGGACAAGGATTTCAGTGCACACAGACAGAGCGGGGTCAGCCAGACCATACCTCCAGGATGCAGGCCCAAAAGCACTATAACCATGATGTGGGACACTTGCCTGAGGGCTGTCCAAAGATGTTTGAATTGGCTGGGCCCGGTGGTGCATGCCTGTAATCCCAGCACCCAGGAGGCTGAGGCAGGAGGATGGCCACCAGTTTTGAGGTGACTGGGAGCCTCTATAGGGCACATGGGAGTGAAAAGGGACAGGGGAGACTGGCAGACATTTAACTTCTCCAGAAGGAGCAGGAAGAGTGCTAGGCAGGAGAGCTACAGGCTGGAACCCAACAGAGGTCAGGAAGACCCGAGGCATTCAAGTGGCAATTGAGGACCCATAAGCATGAATGACACCTATCGTCCTTGCACCCCAGGTGGGTGGCTGAACCCTGTCTGCTTTGCACCCAGAGCCTATCTGCACCTTGGTCCGAAGGCAGCCTGTGGTCAGCAGGTGTCCGTTGGCCTCTTGCAACTGGTAGCACAGGTACGTCACCCTGAGGCGGTAGGGCTTTGGGGCCTTGTGCGCATTGTTAAACTGGATGCGGAATGTTTCTTCTTTTAAAGGCATCTCCCTTCTGTGCAAGAAGGAGAAAACTCAGATGTACAGTGTTCTCCTGAGGCAGCCTGGGCCTGGGTCTGCTCACCCTCTGGACCAACACTGAGGTGCCTTTCTCAGCCCCAGGGAAGGGAAGAGAGGCCCCTGGAGAGGGAGAAGAGCAGGACCTCCTAGGAGCCTCGGGAAGGGCCAAGTTCCCTCCACCTTCCGCGCTGTCTCCTGAGCACCCAGCTGGCCTAGCAACCCCGCAGCTCAGGCCCCAGACCTCTGCACGGGGACACACTGCCCATGTTACCCTTACTCTTGGCTGGGCCAAGGCCCCTCCCTGAGAATCATGGGTACATCCTCTTCTTGTACAACTGTGTCCCCCGACTCTGCGTCACTCATATGCCCATGTCCTGAGTCCCATCATTTTTCTCTTGCTCAGTAGCTCCTCTGTAAGGCAGGTGAGGCAGGGAGAGGCAAACTGGCACTGGCAGTTTTGCTATTTTGCAAGGCTGATTATTTTCAGGCTAGGTCTTACTTTGGGGGAAGCATGGTATCTACCGCAAACCTGGCGGGGGGTGGTGGTGGTGGTGGCACTGATCATGTATGGCCCAGCGTATGTGGCTTCTAAAATGAGGATTTTTTAATTGACCAAGAGTGGGTGAGCTGGAGGGCTGACTTAGGTTTCTCCTTGGAGACAGTTTTTCATTTTAGGTAAACATTCTGCTTTTGTTGGGGGCCTCACAAGAGGTGTGCTATTCCCTCACCAGGGGCCTCTCCTACCTTCCCCGCAGGGGAGCAGTTTACTGTGCCCTGGGCCTGGTTTTGTCACCCCGGCTTTCTGTCCTACCACTGTCCGGCCATGGGGTTCCTAACTGTCTCAACCGTAAAGAGCTATGGTGGTAGGTATGCTAGAAACCACTTATAATTTTTAGATCAGTTTAAGTTTTGTTTCACATGGGTAGTATCTTTTTTTTTTTCCCATGAGAGACAATGTAGCTTCCTTCCTGTCTTGTTCGGATTACAGAGTGATGCAAGTCTTTATGATGAAATCTACAGAGATGCCTTTCCATGGTCTCATCATCCATCAGCTTCAAGTGGGCCGCTGAGCTTGGGAAGGACCTGAGGAGCCCCCGTGGCCGCACCGAGGTCTGTGCAGGGACCCTGAGATGCAGGACTTGGGTTGCGGGCTGCTTAGCAGGAAGCTGAGCGTGCGGGCAGTACCTGCCCCGGCCGCCTTCCGTCTGGCCTGGCTGAACACCTCCTTGACCCCACACTCTCCGGTTTCATTTCCTTCTCACAGGGGTGCCCGTGGCCATGGGAAAGTCCCTTGTTTGTGACTGTCCTGTTGTAACGGTCCAGGCAGCTGCCGCCCCCTCTTCCTGCCTCATCACCCAGGCAGGCTTCGCCTTCCTCGGCCTCCGCTTACCTTCTTTCCTGTAGGCCCCAAGAACCTGCTCTGTGGCCCAGCCGATCTGCCCTGCCGACTTGTCCCAGGCCTGCAGGCTCCAGAGCTGGGGCTGCACTTCCTGCTCACCAGCCCTCCTTTGGGAGGCCAGATCTGAGTGATGACCCCAGGCCATTTGCCTGCAGGCCCCACCCTCTTCCTGCCTGGCTCGGAATGGGCGGCCCGGGGAGGTTCAGCAGTCTGATGTTGAGACCCGCCTTCTCCCCTTCTGGGTCCCTGGCTCAGCACAGTAGGACCTGTGTTGGAGACAGCCCCCCGGTGCGCAGGACTCAGGGTTGCAAAGGGCGTCACTGATGCCAGTGGCAGGGAAGTAGGACTGAACCCCACCACTCAGCACTGTTCAGGTTCCCAGCAGGACTCTGGGCACACACAGGGAAGCCTGGAGGGCAGGGCACAGGAGCAGGGGCACACGCTCCTCCAGTCCCTGCTAGATTGGGAGGGAGGGGCAAGGCCCTGGCACCTCGGAGGCAGGCTCACACACAGAGGCTAAGATGTTTGTGGGCACAGCCAGGGTGAAGTCATTTTGGCCTCTATTCGGCCCTCTACCTGAGTCACCTACTCTCTTCTCAAGTGAGCTGCTCCTGAAACTTACAGCAAACACCGTTAACATTTCTTCAAGCAACAAGTGTGACCATTACATTACCCCATCACCCGGATGCCAAATCTTATGGCAAAGATAACATACATCAAAGACCTGCAAGGACACATACAACACATGGCCTGACCTTTCCTCCCTAACTTCCCTTCCCCGTGACCATGGGTCCTATCTGTAACTTCTTAGCATGGAGAAACTCTTATACAGCACCCCCCACTTCTCCTCAGGTAGTATAGCCCTCTAGGAAATCCAGCTCTGCTCCTGTAGGGGGTGCACGGTAAATCTCTTTCTTGGTCTGGTCTTGGTAAATTATTTTGTGGCCCACCTCACTGACGCTTCATTCACAATTTTGAACAGCAGGACTCCCCTGAGACCACAGGGAAGTAAAAGGCAGAGCCCCAGCTGGCTGCTTCTAGGTCCCTCCTTGCTTCCAGGAAAAGATGGGGGAGGGGACCCCCCCACCCCCGCAGCAGGCCTCCCAGGCCTCGGATTCAAGGACCTGGACCTCAAGTCTGCATTCCAGAAGCCATCAGCCTGCATGGGCACAAGTCAGCTAAAGACCTTGAGATTCTAAAACAGTGTGTGCTGCCAAAGTTGAGTCCTGATGGAGGAGAGTGGCAGCTGGCACCAGATACCTTTAAGCAATGCTACACTTACCAGCCATGTTTCTGGTTCGAGACTGGTGCCCTACATCAATTTGATTCTGCTCTTGCTGGTTTCCTTTTATAATTTCCTTGTAAAAGTTTACAACTGCTGTCTACTGACATTCCCTTCCCAAATGACTTCCAAGAGACAACTAACAGTATGTGGGGATGACAGCCCACCACCCACAGAACAGACAGGTGTGGCACCAACTCTCAACATTAACACTAGCTGCTATTAAATAAAAGGGTCCTCCTGTCACATTTTACACTTCAAAGGGCCCCAACCTCCAAAAAGGGTCACAGCAATTAAGATTAAGACCTACTATTCCCACTTCAAAACTAGTAGACCTGACCTCCTGGGTGTCCAACAAGAGAGGCTTCAGGCCAAGTTTAAGACCGGAAGGGGATGAGAACAGCCAGTGTTTTGGCCTTTGCCCTCCAAGCCGGGACCCAGGAAATGACAGGACCCCTCCAAGACGACCCTGCAATTCTGGGGAGTCACCCAACCTCCCAAGCTGGGGCATTGTTGGAGCTCAGAGGACAGGAGGCAACTCATGTACAGTCTACAAAAATAAGGCTTACTAAAGAGGAGAATGTCCCTGTGCTTCTAAGAAGAGCCATAAGGTGAAGGAAGACCATGACCCATCCTGGCAGATGACACAACGGGAAAGAGAAAACTAGTGTGTAAGAGTCTCCTGAGACAGCCCCACAAAACCCCTCCAGGAACCTTGACTGACTCTGACAAATAGAATAATCTTGACTATCACAGTACTTATTTTGACTTGGTATTAAACATCCAGTAGAAAAGTATAACCAAACAGTAGAATAATTAATACTCATAAAAACAGAGGGCCAAACTGTATCTAAAAAGGGGCTCCAAACCCTGCACGAGCCGTTACTGCCCGTCTCAGCCACACCTGCAGCCTCTTAACCCACTAGCACAAGAGCGCAACATGCCCAGAGTCACTAGCTTCTCCCGAAATGAGTCCTTCAGCCTCTCAGGACCTTGTTGTGTTATTCTGATGTACACTCAAGTATCTTGATGGTAAAATTTTGGCTGCTTATATAGAGCTGG
The DNA here is from genome assembly GCA_004027595.1 of Dinomys branickii. Classification (NCBI taxonomy): domain Eukaryota; kingdom Metazoa; phylum Chordata; class Mammalia; order Rodentia; family Dinomyidae; genus Dinomys; species Dinomys branickii. The sequence continues at coordinate 7,507 of PVLD010009754.1, read as the reverse complement.
CTATAAAATAAAATGCCAACATGAATAGTCTAGTTTAAACATTATTATAAGCTGGGGATATAGATCAGTGGCATAAGCGCTTGCCTAGCAAGCGCAGGGTCCTGAGTTCAGTCCCCAGTACGGCCAAAAAAAAAAAAAAAAAAAAAAAAAAATTATTATAGAGCTGGGGATATAGCTCAGTGGAATAAGCGCTTGCCTAGCAAGAGCAGGGTCCTGAGTTCTAGCCCCAGTACCACAAAAAAAAAAAAAATATTATTATATCGACTTCGGATTTTACACTATTTAGGTTATCTAAAGCCAGTCACTGTTTAGTGAGAGGCCAGATCTCAGGTTCTGAGCCCTATAGTAAGAGATATAATGGCCAATGTTCACATAAAAACAGAAATGTCTTTGTTTCGTTTATTCTTTGGCTATATGATAATTAAAGTAAAAGAATAAGATTTCATGCTCAGATACAAAATGACAGCACAAAGCCTGATAGCAACATACAGCCTCTCTGGACCGGAATGAAAACACTGAGCAAACAACTTAGGAAAAAAAAAAGTAGAACTCCAGGAATCAAGGAAAGGCCTGCAGGAAAATAGAACCTATAGAGAAACTGAAGAAAATGCAGAGAAAAGAACGAAGTAGTCTGGAACCTGAAACCAGGCCCCTGGGGAGGAGCTTCTGTCTCCAAACACACAAGGCCGTCCTGGAGAGAGTTGACAACCCCAGGGAGAAGCAATAGACCAACAGTGCCACCCCAAGAAAAGCCACTGGACTGCAAACTGCAAACACAGCATGGGATTTTACTCTGAAGGTGATTCTTTCCACAGGGCAAGCTACAGTTGGAGAAGAAATTCACTGCAGTGTCCGCCATACTTGGGAGTGATGCAGTCAGAAGACATTTGGGAAGAGATTGAGCCAGAAGTCACAAAACAACTTTACTTCAGGCTCCCTAGGGTTACTCTGCCGTAAGGTGGAGACAGACACAAGAGATAGTCACAGAGAAGTGGGGGGCTGGTCTCAGCTCCCCTGAGAAGTTTAAGCAGTGGTGAAAGATATAGCAGTCCCTCTCTCTGTGGTGAGAAGTCAGGCCAGTCATGTGGTGTTTTTTGAGGGGGTTGGGTCTTCAGGGCTGACACTAAGTCCACAGACTGTTTAGCCCCACTTGCTGCCGACTTCCAGCACAGAGCTAGGTGGTCTGTTTGGTTTCCCCATCTGACATTATGAGGTGTTTGCTTTGGCTTGGATAATTGCCATGTCCTGGGGTGTACGGACAGAGGACTCTCAGGAGCCCACAAGCCACAAAGTTAGTCGAGCGATAGCAGTGATTTGAGACACATGGAGCGCCACAAATGCTGGGAGTTGCTGGAGTGAAGGCAATCATGAGGCGGACCACATGCTGCTGGCTGACCGTGCCCACTAAGAACAGCTGGGCAGGACTTAAGGGTCACACAGCAGAGTAGTAAAATAGGACGCAGTTGTGACTTACTGTCTCCTACCAATACTGGGTGGGTTCCAATACTACAGGCTTTGGAGGGATGCTATTCGTCCAAACACATGGAAGTGTTTTTGTTTTTGAGACAGCCTGGAGGTGGTCAGCCTGGACTTGAACTCTCTGTGTAGCACAGGCTGGCCTTGAACTCACGGTGATCCTCCTGCCTCAGCCTCCCAAATGATGGGATTACAATGTGTGCCACTATGGTGGAGGAATTTTTTTGGACTTGTTTCTGTTTCTCTTTGTTTTGTTTTTTTATGGCTATTTGCTTTTATTCTTTTTTCTCGTCTTTTGTTTCTTTTTCTGTTACTTTTACTTCATTCTATTAACTTCCTTTTATGCTTTTTTTTGGTCATTGTTGCTTTGGTGTTTGAGACAGGGTCTCACTATGTAATTTAAAGTGACCTTAAACACACTATGTAGCCCAGGCTGGCCTTAAATTTGAAGTGATACTCCTGCCTCGGCCTCCTAAATTCTGAGATTACAGGCATGTGCCACTATGCCTTGCTTTTCTTTTTCTTTTTTAAATTTTACTTCTTTCATTTTTCCCTTCTCCTACTACCTCCATTAATAATATTATTACTATCAATCTTTAATAATTTTTAGCTATTTAGTTGACTGTTATTACTGCTGAATTATTTTCTATGTTTTTCTTTCTATTGTTAATGGTGGTATATTTCTTGTTTTTAGTCTTTATGCCAGTATCTTGGTTTGTCTCTGTGTCTAAATTATTATTGCATACCTCTTTCCTATTGTTAAGGATGTGATAGTTGTAGCTATTGAATGGTATGTCAATAATGTGTTAGTGTTTGTCTCTCTTATTATTGCTGATTTTTTTTTTTTTTTTGTCTTTTTGAGACAGGGTCTCTCTATGCAGTTTAGGCTGGCCTTGAGCTCACTTTGTAGCCCAGGCTGGTCTCGAACTTGCAATGATCCTCTTGCCTCAGCCTCCCGAGAGCTGGGATTACAGGCGTGCACCACCATGCCCGGCTTTCTTTTCTATTTTTAATGGAGGCGTAGTTATTGATTTTAATTGGTTTCCCCATATGGCAGTATCTTGTTTGTCTTCATGCTGTCACATACTTGTGCTTCATTTCCTCCTGTCTTTGTGGTGCTGGGGATCAAGCCCTCAGCAGAAGGCTGGACACTAAGAATACCCGCAAATATTGTACTGAATAGGTTGAGGAGGGAAATAAACAAAACACAACCACCGCAAGGACACAACAGAGGGGCTAGAGTCTGACTAAGGAGATCTCCACAGCAGTGACAGTTTCTCCACCCTGACTCTAACCCACAACACAAAACTAAAGAAGCACAAGAAAGCATGGAACAAGATGCCCTTCCACCAAACCACTCACTTTCCAAAAGCTGACCTCCTGAACACTGAAGTAGACAAACTACAGGCAAAGAACTAAAAAAAAAGAGATGCTCAAAATGTTTGAAGAGATAAAAGAAGAAACATAAGCAAATGCACAAGATATTTAAACAGATAAAAGATTTTATCGATACAATGTTTGGCGTCTTGAAACAAACAACTAACTGAGTTAAGCAAGACACAAATGACCATTTTGGAAAAGAATTAGGAAGTATGAAAAGAAAGTGAGCAAGACAGATGATATGAAAAATTCAATGGAAAGCAGGCTGAATCCAGTGGTTGCTAGATGACGAAAAAAAAAATTAAAAAAACTTAAACCTCAGAATTATAAAATTAAAGGAAAAGAAAATGACTGAAAAATATAGTTTTTTATTGAACTCATAGCAGAAAATTCTCCAAATCTAGAGAAAACATCGATATTCAAATACAACTGAAAATACAAAAAAGTCATATACAAAGGGCATATTTAACTCCAAATAGCGACAACCAAAGAACTTTCCCAGGGCACATCATAATCAAAATTCCAGAAATTCAACAAAAGGAGAGAATTCTAAAAAGTACTAGAGAAAAACAGCAAGTAGCCTATAAAAGCTAACCACTAGAATAAGTGTGTATTTCTCAGTACAGACCTTAAAGGCAGGACATGCTAGAATGATACTTTCAATCCCTAAAAGAAAACAATTGTCAAACCAGACATTTATATCCACAAAATTAGCTTCCAAAATTGGCAGAAGTAAAGATTCCATGACAAAGAAACCCTAAAGAATTACATGACCACTGACTAAACCAGCATTGCAGAATATGCTTAGAGAAACCCTAGGGACCAGGAGACCACCATCAGCAAAGAGCCCAAAGGGAAGTACATATCTAAGTGAGAGAAGCGCTTTAAAAGAGAGAAAAAAATAAAGTAACCAGCACTGGAAAAATAATGCAATGACAGGATTCAATAAATACTGTATACGGGGCCTGGGGATATGGCTCAGTGGAATAAGCACCTGCCTGGCAAGTGCAAGGTCCTGAGTTCAATCCCCGGTACCACCAAAAAAAAAAAGCAAATAAAAATAAATACTGTATAATAATACATTTCAATATCAGTGGTCTCAACTCCCCAGTCAAAAGACACAGCCTGGAAGACTGCATCAAAAACCAAAATGCAAGCATATACTGCCTATAGGAGACACATCTCATCCAGAAGGCAGTGTATAGACTGCAGGTGAAAGGGAGAAAATGATACTCCATTCAACAGAAGCCAGAAAACATCCAGGAGGATCTGTCTTATTTTCAGACACAGTAGACTTAAAGCCAAAACTGACCAGAGGAGACAAGGGAGGCCAGTACATACTTGTACAGGGAACAAATCAACAGGAAGAGATAACATTTATCAATATATATGCAATAAATGTTGCCACACCCAATTTCATATGACAAAAACTACTGGACTCAAAAGGATAGGCACTAGTACAACCATAGTAGAAGACTGATTTAATATTCCTCTCTCATAATTAGGTCGACCAGACAAGGAAATATCAGAGTTAAACCACATCATTGAATGGATGGATTTAACAGGTATCTTTTCTTTTGGTACCATGAATCAAACTCACAACCTCATACTTGCCAGGCAGGCACTGTGCCGCTGACTTAGATCCCCAGCCCTGGTTTAACAGATAACTACAGAATTTCATGCACCAACTACAGAATACACAGTTTTCTCAACATCACATGCAACTTTTTCCAAGATACACTGTATCTTAGGTCATGAAGAATACTTAAAAAAATAAAATAGAACTGTGATAATCCCGTGTGCTATCACATCATAGTGAAACGAGGCGAGAAATCAACAGCCAAAGAAGCCACAGACACTATACAGACACACGGAGATTAAATAATACGCTAGTGAATACTCAGCAAATCACAGAAGAAATCAGGGAAGAAAGAAAGTTCCTAGAAGCAAATGGCAATGGAAGCAGAACATCAAAATCAATGAGACATAAGTAGTGCAGTCCTACAGAGAGGATTATAGCTGCAAACGCACACCTAAAAAGCACAGAGCAATGCCTAATAAGGTGAGGGATGCATTTCAAGATCCTAGAAAGAACAAGAAATATGAAACTAATAGAAGGAAAGAAACTAGAAGTGTGAGAGAAGTTAAAGACATTTGAGACTAAAAGGCAATACAAAGGAACACCGCCCGGCATGGTGGGGCATGCCTGTAATCCCAGCACCCGGGAGGCTGAGGCAGGAGGATCTTTGCAAGTTCAAGGCCAGCCTGGGCTACAAAGTGAGTTTAAGGCCAGCCTGAACTGCATAGCGAGACCCTGTCTCAAAAAAAAACCCCCCAAAAAACAAAAGAACACCGAACAACGCACTTGTTTCTCTGAAAGCATGAGAAGGGTGTCTGGGGAGAGGGGAGATGGGAAGGGGAGAAAATGGGAGTAAAAGGGATCAAGATGTGATATGTACTGTGAGGTCCTGAGTTCGATTCCTAGTTCAAAAAAAAGATGTGATATGTATATGTGCTTACTATGAACTGCAAAAAATATACTAAAATGATAAAAAATAATGAAATTTCCTGTTCACAAAACAGGGAGCAGTTAGCATGCTCTTAAATGCTGCTGATATCTGTAGGTAAGCACCTCAAAACAAATACTGTAGAGGTTAGTATTCAAGACAGAAATGGACTATCAAACACTGACTAATTTTATCTGGCTACTACCTACTACCATTTTAGGGGACATTATTTACCATTATTTAACCCTGCCTGCTTAACATGCTTGTAGAATTTGTATCTTCCAGACTGCTCCTGATCCATGTTCAAGCTGAAGGTCAGCTGTACTATTATGAAAGCAAGATAACATGTGTATGTTCCTGACAACTCTCAGTTACAACTTCTTTATCAGACTCATGTTCACAAAGCCATGGTCTGTCAGACTCTGCTGTAAGCTTCACTGCCTGGCTAACATCCTGATTTTCCAAAACAAACTTGACCATCAGAAGGCGATGGTTCTTAAAAACAAAAAACACCCAATCTTCCTATATTTCCTTTAGATCAGCCAGAAGGACAATTCCTATCCTTAAGAAGGCACTCAATGCCCTCTCTCAGCCTGAAACAGCATTGAGAAGATGAAGCTTTGGCCCCCAGCGTCCTTTAAGAATAAGAAATCAAAAGTACTGATACAAAACCAAAAGTCCTGTGCGGGGAAGGAAAAGATAGCAGAAAGAGTTTAAAAGTAGGTAGAAAGGAGACAAAAAATATTACAATTTTTAAAATTGTTCTTTCAAGAAACACTGCAGCTTTGGGACACACAAGTTCCTCAAGCATGTTTCTTATCAAAGAAACTCAATTCTAAAAGTTTTTCCTAGGGGCGGGGGATATTGCTCAGTGGCACAGGTGCCTGCCTAGCAAGGTCTTGAGTTCAATTCCCTTTCTGATACCAAAAACAAAACCAAACATGTTTCCTAAGGGACTTAGAGTAAGCCTATAAATTATGGCCCCTGCTTTTTACCTGCACATTTCTCTCCCTCTCACAGACTTCTACCCTCAGCAATATGACTAGGCAGCAGATTTCAACTTTAAATGCATATAAATGGTTTATATCCTAACCTAGTCAATAAATGGGTAATCTGCCAGGCAGTAGGAATACACCTAGATCACCCATCGTGATGATATCCCCTGGACCACATAGTAACCCCCAACTCCAGACCATAATGCACTTGTCTCTTAAGGGCTAACATCCTATTTTCCATGAGTGTGTAGTTAGAATCCTGTCTAATGGGCTAGGGATGTAGCTCAGGGGCGCAGCACCTGCCTGGCAAGCCCAAGGTCCTGAGTCTGATTCCCGATACCAAAAGAAAAAAAAATCCTGCCTAATAATCTTCTTGATGGCTCTCACAGAGGTGTCTTGAAAATTTTTGCTGTGATGGGAGTCAATGAATCTACCCCATGGGTGAGGTGAGTTGAGGTCCCCATCTTCTCTTTGGGTGACCTACTCCGACTCTAGCCAATGACAATGGGACAGCAGGGCTTGATGTCACTGGCCACTCTGGAATCTCTCCCCTCCTTCCTCCCAAATACTTCAGCTCGGGGCTTGCTCCTGTGGTCAGCAGCCCCGTGCTCACTTCCTATGTCACCTGGAGCCCTGGGCAGCCCTTGCCCCGGCCAGTGCCCTTCTGCTCTGCCTTGTGCTCGTGATTGTGCGAGGAGCAAAAGCTCTGAGCTCTCGGGCCTCCCTCACCCAGTCCTCCTTTGCCCCTTTGCTACTACTTAGATGCATATAGACCTTTTTCTCTTTGGCTCAGCGACCCCCCACACCTGTCCCTAGGCTGTTCCCCATCCAGAGGCTCCTCTTGGGGAAGGGGGCAGGGTGGGTGGTGGCGACGGGGGGTGGGGTGGGGGTGGGGGGGGAGGACAATGGGGAGGGCTCCAGGGTGCAGCAAGAGCTGGATGGAAGCAGTCTCAGGTCAGGAGCCCGCTGGGAGATGGACACACTGAAGGGACACGGAGCCTGGCAGTCCCCAACCACACGCAGCCCAGCAAGGCCCTGGGTCACTGCCACGGGCCCGAGTCCAGATGCCGAGGCCCGAACCCGGAAGTCGGGGTGTGGACTGTACGGGAGACAGGCCCTAGGCTGTGGCCTGATGCAATCCGCCTGGCA
>PVLD010009753.1:0-74902 GCA_004027595.1 Dinomys branickii | reverse complement strand
CCCTTCTTTTTTTGATAAGGTTGGCTAGGGGTTTATCAATTTTATTTACTCTTTCGAAGAACCAACTCTTTGATTCACTAATTTTTTGTAGAGTTTTCTTCATCTCAATTGCATTAATTTCTGCCCTGAGTTTTATAATCTCCTCCCTTCTTTGGGCTCTTGGTTTGGCTTTTTGCTCTTTTTCTAAGAGTTTGAGGTGTATCATTAGGTTATTTATTTGCTCTCTTTCTGTTTTCTTTGCATATGAGTTCATTGCTATAAATTTCCCTCTGAGGACTGCTTTCATTGCATCCCACAGATTCCGGTAGGTTGTACTTGCATTTTCATTTATTTGTAGGTATTTTGAAATTTCTTCTTTAACTTCTTGTGCGACCCATTGGTTATTCTGGAGGTTGTTGTCTAATTTCCAAGTGTTTATGTGGTTTTTGGATTTCTCTTTGTCATTAATTTCCAATTTCATTGCACTGTGGTCCGATAATATGCATGGGATAATATCAGTTCTTTTGCATTTAGGTAGATATGCTCTATGGGCTAGAATGTGGTCAATTTTAGAGAAAGACCCTTGTGCAGCTGAGAAAAATGTGTATTTTGATGTTGTGGGGTGGAACATTCTGTATACATCTACTAAGTCCATTTGTTCACACTTTTGGTTCAGGTCTGTTATATCTTTGCTGAGTTTCTGTCCAATTGAGCTGTCTCTTTGTGTCAGAGGGGTGTTTAGGTCCCCTATTACATTAGTGTTATTAGTTATGTGATTGTTCATGTCTGTTATGATTTGACTTGTAAAGTTAGGTGCTCCATCGTTTGGTGCATAAATGTTTAGGATTGTTACCTCTTCCTCTTGCAGCTTTCCCCTAACTAGTATGTAGTGGCCTTCTTTATCACTTTTGATTGTTTTTGGTTTGAAGTTTACATTGTTTGCAAACATAATAGCTACCCCTACTTTTTTCTGGGGACCTGTTGCATGGAGAATTGTTTTCCATCCTTTAACTTTCAACCTGTGGATTTCCTTTTGAGTAAAATGTGTTTCCTGTATACACCATATCGTTGGATTGTGTTCCTTAATCCACTCTTCCAATCTTTTCCTTTTTACTTGTGAATTGAGGCCATTTACATTAATGGTTATAATGGTTATATGTTGGCTTATTCTAGTCGTGTTATTTACTTGTTGTTGTTTTCCTTCTTTTGCTGACTGTTTAATTACTTGTTATGTTTAGTGAGTTATTTCTATCGTTGTTCTTGGGATTGTGGTCTCTTTTTTCTCTGTCTAGAATATCTTTTAGTGCTTTTTGCAATGCTGGTTTGGCACTCGTGAAGTTCTTCAGTTGTTCTTTGTCATGGAAATATTTTATTTCTCCATTGAATTTGAGGGATAGTTTTGCAGGATACATCAGTCTGGGTTGGAAGTTGTTTTGTCTCAGAATGTATAATATTTCACTCCAAGTTCTTCTTGATTTCATGGTTTCCATTGAGAAGTCTCCTGTGATTCTGATGGGCTTTCCTTTATAGGTGATCTGTTTCATTTCTCTAGCAGCTTTAAATATTTTGTTCTTTTGCTGGATATCTCAGATCTTGACTACTATATGTCTGTGTGTATTTTCCTTTGAGTTATGGATCACTGGGGTTCTATATGCCTCGATTAACTGTACCTCAGTATCTTTTACCTTGTTTGGGAAATTTTCTGCTCTTATTTCAGCAGATATTCTTTTTATATCGTTTGTGTGGTCTCCTGCTGTTTCACTCACTCCTATTGCTCGAATATTACTGCGTTTTGCCTCATCTTGCAGCTGTTGGATTGATTTTTCTTGTATCTTTGATAATTTTATGAGATCCTTCCTTTCACGCACATAAGCTGCCATGCTCTCTTCAAGGTCTGAAATTCTATGTTCGGTTTCATTTAAGTGGTTTTGCAAGCTTTCAGTGTAAGTTTTCAAATCCTGGCAATCTCTTTGGACCTGTTTCATTCTTGGTAATTCATTCCTAAATTGCTCTTGTAACGTTTCCATTTGTTTCCTATTTTCTTCTAATCTTTTATCTATTTCTTCTCTATGTGTATGGAACATTTCTTCCATTATAGTTTTCAGTTCATTTTTTGGCTGAGAGATCATTGCAGGTATGTGGGTTATTTCTGCTTTAAGCTCTTTTATGGCCTGTTGGAGTTGTTTCATTTCAGATGCAATCGTTTCATAGCTTGCAGGTATGTGGCTTCGTTTTTCCTCTGTATCTTCGCATTCAGGACTTGTTCTGGGTGGAGTTGAGTTCTGAGACTGCGTTTTGTTCCTCTGTTTTCCCATTTTTGGGTATCGTATTCAAAATGTTGAGCTATAAATTCCCCAGGCAGTTCAGCAGGCAAAGGTGTGCTGTAGAGGTTACTCCAATGACACCTTCTCTTCGGGAGAATGTCCCTTAAGCTTTCTGCTGAGAGTTCCGCTTAAAAGGCTGTTCAGATGTGGTTTGCTACTCCCTACCGAGAAACCTGGGTGGGGTGTGTAAGACCACTCCCCCGCCCTCCCACTGTTCCCTGCAGGTATAGGGATGGATCTCTCCCCCACTCGATGATCCGGTGATCCGGTCGTGAGCGCAGATAGCTCACCAGTTTTCGGAGTCCCTGCAGGCAGGAAGTTTCCAAAGTGCCAGTTTTTTGTGCTGTGCTCGCGATCCGCCGCTCGCCGCCACTTCTGCTTCCTCGCGCTCTCCGGGTTTGGGGGAGGGAGCGGGATGCTCTGCTCCTCTGTGCTCCTCGCGCTGCCTCAGCTGTGGACTGCAGGCCGCTGTGGGCCTTGGCTGCGTTGCCTGCCCAATGCGTGCAAGATCCGATACCACCCGGCGTTGCCTCTTCTAAAAAGCCGATTTCTGACGGGAGTCGCTGGAAAGCTGTGCCGGTTCGGGAGGAGGGAGGGATCAAGCTGGTTGTGCCCCCAGGGTGCTCGGACCCAACCAATCCCCCTCCCCGCGCCAAGCGTCTCTGGTGCCCAGTGTTTGGGGCTTTCCCACGTCTTGCCACGGCAATTTGGGCTACCCTACCGCGTCATTGCATATTTACTATGGTCTAAAACCTCTGTTGAATGCCTCACTTGTGCTATTCATTTTAATTCATCAGGGAGATTAAGAAAATTGCAGAAGATCAAACAGCTACAAAGCAGTCACACTACATTTAAAATTTTGGCCTGACTTGGTCCAAGGATGATACATTTTTGGACTATGGAAGACAAAGCTTGTAGAATTTGGGGATAGACAGGGGAAGGTCTTCATGTACAGGTAAAAATCTAATTTTCATTCTTAGAGTAAGGTTGAAACATGATTCCAAAAAGCTGAGGCCTAACTGTACCTACCTTTCAATGAGGTGAGCACCGAGAATAAAATCCAGCTCAGCTAGGAAGTAAATTACTTGTGTAGTCTCAGATCCTGAGAGAATCTGCTCATTAACTTTCAAAGTACTTAGCAGTGGTGTAAATAGTCTATCCCTGGTTTTCATTATTCACATTAGAAACCTGGAGTGAAAGCCTTGAACAAGGTCACCATCAGCATCAAAATCAGATCAGGAATAGTGACTTGAATTCTAGTTATTTTCATGTCACCTCTTACTAATCTATACCTAAGCATCCAACCTCCCAAACCCAGTGTTTCTTTTATTGTGTAAATGAGGAAAATTTGAAAACGTATTAATTAATCCTATTCTTCCAACTGAAAGGATTAAGATATATATATTCTCAGCATTTTCATATTCTTTATAATGCACATACATACTATGTATCACATATCTAGGAAGCCTAAGCAAAGCTTTTGCTCACTATCCTCATTATCATCTCAATCTTTGTTGTATTTCATCATATTTTTATGATCTTTCAGTGCACACTATCTTCCATGAATAAGATATCCTTGAAGACAGAAAGTATATATTTTTAAAATCCATGAAATGTCACATCTACTTTAGGTTGCTTCCAAAATTCAATATTATAAACATCAAGATACACATTTTTGTACTTCAATCTGTATGCATATTTATGAATTTCTATTTTCCTAGAAGTGGAATTACTATTAGCTAACGTTTCAAATCTTTGCAACATTTTTTCAGTGTCCTCTTTAAAAGTTTAGATGTTCACTCCCACTAGAAAAATTGAATACTCTCCTAAGATTTTTTGTATTTTAAAGAGAATAAAATGTTTTTAAAAATATTAAGAACTGTTCAACATCATTGGTCATTCAAGAAATGCAAATTAAAACAACACTGAGACTCCATCTCACCCCAGAAAGCATGGCTCTCATCAAGAAATCATCCTAAGACCCTCTTAAAAGGTGGGCTAGAGGGGCATCCCCGGGCTTTTGCCTCTGGCAGAGGAGGGCATCGCTGCTCAGCAGATGAGGGGATTCCTGGGGCAGTGATTTGGATGCTGTTCTCACATTCACCCATGGGTCCCCTACGTTGAGGAGTGCGTTTTTCAAGAGGCTTTATCAATGGGCCCTCCAAGTGGACTTGGCCTTTGGGTAGCACTGAGGAAAAATGGAAAGTTAGAAGTAGGAAGAGACCAGGATATTCTTCCCTCTTGCTCATTCTCAGGCATTACCTCTGACATGGGCTGCTGTCTTTTCTAAAGTTAATTCTTAATCCTTTCCAGATACCCTCTTTGACCGAGTACCCATGTGAGAGGGCCAGCACTCCTGACCCCTTTGAGGCTCTGACACGCCACCTGTCCCACTGTCTGCACTCTCACCATCCCCTGTATCTCTGCACAGCTCTCATCATACTGCTGGATTAAGTCACCTCCATTTCTCTCTTTCATGTGATTCTGTTTTCCTGATGCTCTCCTAGCTGATATACTTATCTAAGGATATTGGCTACAAGTGAAGATAAGAGAAACAGAATCTGCAGCTAAAACCAAAACCTGCTGTTCCTTCTGCTACACCATGCAAGAAGTATATTGATGTTCAGAAGTATTAGGTGACAGGAGTGGGCGACTGCTATAGAAGGGCAGAGGGCTGAGGGATTGCAGTGCTCTGAAGCAGTACAGATGGTTTTGTGGAAGGAATTCACACAAACAGTAGCTCAAATCTCGAGGTTCTGCCTGAAAGAAGAGCATTGCTGGGTGACTAACAATACTACAATAATTAGGGCTCTGGATAGCCAAATGCTGTTCTGGCCCCTATCTTCTCTTTGCTATCTCTAAGGACTTTTCCTTAAATATGAGAAACTATTTTAAAGATTTCTGAATTTGGAAGAACAAAGTACAGGTTATAAAACAAAAACTTAATATTCTGATTTTCAACTCCCTAAGGGGAAATGCTTCTTCTTCTTCTTCTTCCCCTTCTTCTTCCTCTACTTCTTCCTCTTCCTTCTCCTCCTCCTCCTTCTCCTTCTTCTTTTGCCATTTTGAATCTCTAAATATTATAATCTATTCTTCAGTTGGATAAAGAAAATTTTAACAGAGAAAACATTTTGTTAAATTTCTGAATTGGGCATCTCCCCCTACATTTCAAAAGTGAGGAGTGTCTTTATAAGCAAAACTTACCTGACCTTACCTATTCAGGTGTTTGCTTTACAAGGCCCTCTCATTTCTATCTGGGACATTTTTATTCAGCCCTTCTTCTATGGGCCTTTTAATCCTTTGGGTCTTTGAGGCATATTTTTAAATGCTGATTTATACTATGTAAAATGAGCACACAAGATACAACTCAAATGACCTTTATTGGATCCTTACCTATGAAAAGAAAGTATAAATATGTTTCTGTGTTTCTTCCTCCTTGATCCAAATTTAGACTGTAATTGATTGATTTTAGCTTGCAAATGCTTTCTTTCTCTCTTTCAGACCAGTAAAAAGTGCCTGGCCTCAAAGTCTAATTGACTGAAATGATCAGTTTTACCACAGTTCAGTACACTTGCTCAGTTGGCTGTTCTTAGAGACAATTTGAGCGAGCTATCTTTTGAAACTGGCATTTTCTAAGTATTTTCCTGAATTACAGCTGGGTCATAAATATGACAGGTTAAACTAAGGCAGCTGAGAAATTATATAGGTAAAAAATTACAAGCACGGGGTCTTTCCACTCAGGCATGTAAAGATTTAATCTCTCAGAATAAAAACCCCGACCACAGTGATTATGTCAAGATAACAGCTGAGAGGATGCTCAGAATTGGGGTTCCCATGGCCCTACCAGAGGACTGGGTCTGTAGCCTCGGAGGCAGGTGTTTCACAGTGGGGACCGCAGAGGAGACCTTTCCACCAGTATCAGGCCAGCTGTGAGCTTATCTGTGCCATCGGCTTTCAAGGAACGGTTCCCCAGGGTCTGCCTAAAGAAAGGAGATTAAATGCATGAGAACTGTACTAAGTATTGACTGGAGATAATGGAAATACTGTGAAGTACAAAACAGAGGTGGGAAGCTCAGTTCCAAACAACAGGGATTTGTTCTAAATACGAGATAGTGGTAGAAGTTACAAAAATATCAATTGTTTTGATCATTGTCCTTTAGCTACTCAGTGCTTTCTTCCCAGTAGTGTCTGGGATCACCCTTCATTCTGTTTACTGTCCAGGTCCTCTACCACTGCCCTCCTTCCAATCTTCATCTTGAATATATCAGGGAAATTTAATCAGGTCCCTCAAGCCAGAGTCACTTCCTTCTAATCTAACAACCACAGTGATCCCTATAAAACAAAATCTGTCTCTTCCTCTGACACAGAAATCTCTCTATCTCTCTTTCATAAATAAAACTCTCCAATGACCATATTTTGCCCTCCAGACTTGGTCTAAGATCTTTGACTACTATCAAGGCCCTCCAGGAAACTACGTACACATCTCTGGCCTAAGTTCCCAGCTATCTGGCCATGTACTTTGTGCTCCAGTCACATAATTCACACAGACATCTGTCTTCCTATGCTCAGGACCAGATCTACTTGGGCAAAGTCTAATACAAGTCCTTCAAAGAAAGTAGTAGTCATCATATACTTCTCACATTGAACTCAGGATGTGTAGCATGTATCCCAAAACAGGCAGAACTTCTATTGCTTTGTATGAACTTTTCTGTAGCACTCTGTTTTGTATGACTTTTTCTTTTTTTTTTTTCCTGGTACAGGGAATCAAACTCAGGACCTTGTGTTGCCAGGCAGGCACTTGTGCCACTGAGCTGTACCCTTGGGCCCTTGTCTGACCTTTTCATAGCACCTTCTCTGTAGCACTCCAGTGGTTTAAGGGTTCTTTCACAAGAGTCTGCCTGGCCACAAGGGGAGGAACATTGGCACCATCTCTTAATGCAAGTGATAGTGAGAACAGGGATTCTGGGCAAGAATTCAGGAATAATGAATGTTGCAGCAGCCACTTTGGCAAAACACCATTTGTTGCAGAGAAGAAATAGAGATCACTTTTTCAGCGAAGTCTAACCAAGAAAAGAAGGATGAAAGGATGAGAATGAGACCAAAATAGGACCAAAATACATTTTCTTTGACCTTACAATGTAAATGGACCACTGGAAAGGTGGAGCACTTTGGCAACAAACCCATGCAACCCACCTAGGAATTAATCCTTCTACCCATACTGCTATAGAGGAAAGGCCTCTAAACTGTGGCCTCCAGGCAAAACACAAGCCATCATTGTCTGTTTATATAAGTCTTCTTATTAAAGAAGAAAATTTACTTTTTAAAATGCTTAAGGTAATATTCAAAGAAGAATAACATGGTCACATGTTCTAAGTCTTATTTCAGGCCCATAAATGAAATACGGTTGGGACACAGGCCAACTCGTCAGCTTCTACACTATCTGTGGGTATGTTTGTGTGACCACAGTGAGGAGCAGCATCAGACATCATGCTAGTGCACATAGCCAGACCCATCACTATCTCACCCTGTGGGTGAAGTGTTGGCCCACTCTAGTGCAGTCTCTCTGCTGGGCCCATTTGTGCTTTATCCTCAAGGCTAGAGCAATAAATCCCAGTTTCATAATTTCCTCAT
Organism: Dinomys branickii; assembly: GCA_004027595.1. NCBI lineage: Eukaryota > Metazoa > Chordata > Mammalia > Rodentia > Dinomyidae > Dinomys > Dinomys branickii. The sequence goes on along the minus strand of PVLD010009753.1, from coordinate 66,968 downwards.
CAGCATTCTATAGGAATGTGAAAAGGGTGTCTGAAAGTTTTCCATTTGTTCCTGGTCAGTAGTGATTAATGTTGTGTTTTCACATAGGATTTTACTCTTCTGTTGTTTCCCAGGTCACAGGTACTTTCTAATTTTTCAATCTGATCTTGAATATTATTTCTTTTTTCATTTAAAGACAAAAAATGGAGATATATAAACCAGAATAACACAAAAAAAATAAAGGAAATACAAAATTATTGAGAAGATAGTAGGGAATTAGCACTGGATGCTGTATTACATAATGTTATCTTCACATTTGTTGCTCAGTTATACAGATGATGGCCCATTCAATTAATCAGTTTTCTCCACCTTCATCTCTGTTGTTCTCCCACCCAATCAGTCATCTTCCCTCTGATAGTAACTGTATTTTTTTTTTTTTTTTGGTTTACTTAATCCCTCAGGCTCTCACATTGGGAAGAGAATGGCTGTTTCTAATTATGCTGTAACAAATATGGGTGTGCACAGATTGCTATGGCAGGAGGTGGAAAAGCACACATCCTCAAAGACAGTAGATTGCCAGGGAATCAGGTTCACTATGGTCAAGCCCCCACTGACGAGCCCTCCAGGCCATGAAGGGTCCTGTTGAGTCGGCAGGGTTACCCCGAGAACTGCTAGTCTCCATCTCAATGCAGCACACCCGGAGGCCAGGTGGAGTCCTCAGGGTCGCTCCCCCAGAGCAGCCAGGCTCCACCCTGTCGAGGTGCTCCCAGGGTCCCTGCCCAAGGCGTTCCTGAAGGCCTGGTTGGGTCCACATGATTGCCCCCACAGACTGCCAGGCTCCAGCCCATCACTGTGCTCCCAGAGACACGATCCAGGTCTTCAGGGTTTTCATGTAGCCCAGAGGGAGTTCTCCTCCCATGTCAGGCTGCTGAGCTCCCTGTCAAGGCCCCCAGGGTCCCCTCCTAGGCCACCAGTGTCTCCCTGCAGGCCACCTATGACTCGTTGGAGGCTATCCTCACCCAGCTAGCATACCAGGTCTGCACCCTAGTTCCAGGTCTTCACCTCCTCCCACCTCTCAATCTCCGGTGCTGCTACTCCCTGCCCCTTGCAGCTGGGCATTGAGCATACTTACAATATTGGGCACAAGTGGCTTGAGGTCTCCCTCATCTGTGCTCACTGAGGTAGTCCAGGATGTGTACTAAGTTTAGTTATTAGTTCTAGGAGAGAATTGGAGGATTTTCTTGGGTCTTTTGTGTAGAGTATGTTGTTATCTCTTGGACTCCAGGACTGCTGCTTTTCATGGAGTCTGTTGTTCATACATGGTTCATATATGCAAGCAGTATGGAGTGCCTCGTGGTGCTCATATTAGTAGTTTAGTGTGGGTCCTGAAGCCTGTGGACTCATCCTGTTGCTGTTGGGAACAGGTGGTGAGTGTGCAGGCTGCCGAGACTCAAGGTGCTCAAAGAGGGGTTTCAGGGTGGGAGCTGAAGCCCGGTAACTCAGCTCGTGCTTCCTGCTTGGTGATGGAGTGAGAAGGGCATGGGGTTGTGTGATGCACCTCCATCTGCATCTCTCTCTTACTGTTGTGCTCCAGTTCCCATTTGTTATTTGGCTGGATCCCTGGGAATTGCTGTGGCCCTGGGGTCACTGCCACTGCTCTCTGCTGCTCTCTGCTGGTAGTTGCTCACATAGTGGAGAGGTATGGGGCCACAGCCTCCGGGCAGGCGTAGAGCTGGGTGTGGGGGGCTGTGTACTGGTTGCTTTGCCTCTGCCTTGCTTCTAGGTGCTGATTAGAAAGGTTGCTGCAGAGTGGGGACTCTGCTTCAGTGGCTGTTGTAACTTTCCATCCTCACACTGGGCTCGACAACACCTCCCGACCAGGCTGCCTCTTTTCCAGGCTGTGTTTTCTCCTCTCCAGTTTTGGAGCAGCTCTCGGAACTCTGCTCTCCCTTGGCCAAGTAGGGAGGCTTCCATAAGCACAGGCCTCCGAAGCTGAAGCTGTGAGTGCCAGAATGAGGGAACCGGCTGTGGGTGTGTATGGAGCGTGACTCCCTCCTTCTCTACCTCCCCTTCCTCTAACTGTGCCATGGCAGCTTTCCAAGCTTTTCCTCCAGGAGAGGTCTTCTTTGTGCCTTCTGAGGGCTTCAATTCTCGTTTCAGATCCTTCCTGGGCCCAGGGGACCCACTTCTGTCCTTCTTGTCTTTCTCGTGTTGCTATATTCCAGTGTCTGTATGGCAATCCTCCAGAAGGATCTTTGCTGCTTGCCCAGTCGCCATCTTCCTGGAAGTATTTCATTATTATTTCTAAAGAGAGATTATGACCCTATGTAAAGCAGGTACACATTTGCTACCAAACAGTGCATTCTGAATGTTTTCTTATGAATTACAACCAGCTATTATTTTTATTTTAAAGATAAAAGAACTAACAAAACAACAATGAAGACAAAATCAAAACCAAAAAACAGTACATGTGTGTACAAGGATAGCTCAGATAGGAATATTGCTGATGTCTGTGGTTTATTGAAAACAAGAGTCAATGATCAGAATTTTCCTTTTTCTTGACCAGCTATTATTTTATGACCTTGTGCATCTCTTTTACACTCCTCTTCTCTGTATCCACGATAGAACAAATAATCAGTGGCAACAGATATTTTGCCTTCCTTGTGGTCCCAGAGTCAAAGTTTATCTTCTGTGTTACACATCTGGCATATTTCCTAGCTCAGTAAATAAATTTGTGCTTCTCTGTATCCACGATAGAACAAATAATCAGTGGCAACAGATATTTTGCCTTCCTTGGGGTCCCAGAGTCAAAGTTTATCTTCTGTGTTACACATCTGGCATATTGCCTAGCTCAGTAAATAAATTTATGAATATAAGAATGAGGTTTCACTTTGACTTTACCTACCAAAAAGAGAATGGTACTTTGAATTTTAGCATAATCCCCAAAAAAACCATTTCCCCTGTCTACCTATAGAAGATTCATTTGTGGAGATTAAGTAATTGCCCCTGCAGTTGAGATTTAGAGAATAGAGAAAAGTCTGGACTTTACCAAACACAATGGGATAAACTGGAGAACAAGGTCAGAAACCCCAAGATGGTGGCCAGGGCCTCCTTGCAGGGCATGTTGGAAAATCGCATCACAAGGGGAGGAGTTAGGGCTAGATCTGCTGGCTCAGGGCTTCTTTCTCCCCAAAGACTATTTTCTGAGTTTCATGAGGGCAGGCAGCAACCCTACTATGAAAAAAGCAGGAAGGGGTACTGTAAGATTGGAGGTGACTGATGTCAGTAAAAAGCCAGAAGAGATCACTGGAGTAAGAAGTCACTGTGATTTTGAAAGTCCAAATCTGTCTCAAGTCCTACCAATTCCATTCAAAAGATGTCTCTCTGATATCTTCCCCCTTTCCACTCTTGACCAGCCTTATTCCCAGAGTTCAGAGTCTCCATTTTTCCAACAAAAGTGCTGCAAAGTTTCTACTCCATCTCTCACACACTACAGTTACTTCTCCAGGAAGGAACATGAATTGCTTCAAAAGCAAACAAACTGGTAGTTTGGCAAGGTACAAAGTCTTAGTTTATCTGCTAGAATGTGTTAGCTTTGAATGGATTCTTCAAAATGCATAAGGAATTAATGAGGTGCAACTGCTTGAGAGATTCCCTTTTCCAACTCTTTCTTTCCAACTCCTTGTGTCTTTTTAAAATATATTTTTAAATGATTTTAGTAAAATTCAACATTTGACTTTCAAACAGTTTGCATTTTTTAAAGCTCGATAAGTACTTGCTTTCTGAATATTATTCAAAATCATTTGTAGTCACAGCATAAATCAAATATTGATCTCCTTCTTAAAGATATTCATTGGCTTATCAATTATCTTTTTAAAAATGTTCTGAAATCTACCAACAGAAGCATACATATGGAATATTGCCAAAGTACTGATGCATAGTGGTTTATAGTTTATGTGTATGGAGGGTGTCTCAAGATGAGTAATTAGCTACATTTATTCTATTGCTGGATGAGAGAAAGAGAGAGACAGAGACAGAGAATATGCGTGTGTGTGAGAGGGTGATTGTAGCTAGGTATTATCTAAAGTCACTTCATCAGTCTTGGCATCTTGTTTCTCAACCTTAGGTAACATTTCTTAAAGTTTCTGTTGTCCTAATATTTTAGTTAATATTTAGTTCACATATCTCACTTTGTAAGACATTAAGATCTGAGGTTGCTTCAAGACTGTGCATCAGGATCCATAAATAAGGACATTATGAAGGCTATGGAGATCTGCCACCTACTGCTGAATGCCTTCCCATCTAACATTTCTTCAGGTTGGTATGCGGGCAATGAGAGATTCTGATTAATGTCACTCTTGGCAAAGTGTTCATGTTATACCCTTAACAGTACTGACAAAACTTTTGAGAATGAGTGAAGCAAATAAAAACAAATTATGTTGCAACTGAAATTTCATGCTGTTATGGTCGATATATTGTGTCAGCTTGGGGAATCTGGAGGTTTAACTGAGTGATTCAGTAGGAAGCCAGAGTGTTTACTTTATACACATCCTGAGCCTGTGGAAGAGGAGGACATGGAGACTCCCTGAGAGCTACATGCCCCCTGGGTGGGGGTAGGCTGTTTACAATATAAGGGAAGGAAAGAGGCTGCTTGCAGCCATTCCTCCCTTTGGCTGGTTGGTTTTGCTGTGCTCTGCTGCCCTAAACAGTTTGCCCTCTGCCATGTGCCACTCTGCCTCTAAAGCAGCCAGGTATAGACTAAAACCTCCACAAACTGTAAGCTAAATAAACCTTTCCTTCCTTCATTTTGGGTGTTAGATATTTTGTCTCAACAACAACAAAAAAATGTAACCAAGACACATGCCCTTTGCTGGAGCAGGTGGCATTAGGAGCCTAGCATCAGGGTTCTGAGGTCTAGAAATAGTTGCAAGGTTTCTCTGGGGAGGTGGAATAAGATGCAGCAGAGGGGGAAGGAGGGGCTTTCTACATAGAGAACATGGATGGTGAAGGAAGGAAAGTGGGCTCATTCCTTGTGACCAAGGACAGCAGAGGTTCCAATGGCGGAAGAAAGCAGGTACATGGGGAATGGGGGTCTGGCTCCATAGTTGTGTATATGGGATGCACCAGGTCAGAGGTTTGAGGACTCGGTCCCAGAATGGATATTCTTTTTTTCAATTTTTGGTTCCTTTCCAGAATATCAGTGAGTTAGTAAAGAACACTAAAACCAACATTCACCTTATTTTGCAAATAGCTCTTTTCCATTTCATTTACTCCTAAGATCATTGTGAAATAGTTTGTTTCAAATATAAGTTTTCTACAGAGAGGGATTAGCATTCATATGAAAAACAATGGAAGAGGAAAGGAAAACACACACACACACACACACGATAGTTAAGATTTGCTATCAGCTCATTGAAAGGATCGATATATGCCTGTACTGCTGGATCGGTTTTTAATGCCTGTGTCTTATATTATGAGCAACTACTCTGAAGGTAACAATGCACAAGGTACTGAAAGTCATTACTCCTCTACAATCTTGCTTTCCAGTTTTAGACCATTGTTTTTATTGTTTATTTTTCTTCTCCTTAAAACAACAAAGGAATCTAGCAGTATACTAAACCCCATATATTAAGAAGATTCACAAAATTTTTAAAAATTATTCTTTTCATTATATTGCTTTTATTTTGGAAAATTTAATAATTGTTAATAAAATATGTCACTTGTGTTAACAGGGAAAAATAGAAAAAAAGAAAAACAATGGGATTTAGAATGGAGGTTTCAACTGCAGATTCTGCCAAGCTGTAAGGTAGACCTTCCCGACCTCTAAACTAAAGTTCTTTTCTTGTCAAATAGGAAAGTTTAAATCCAATAGGACATGCAGGGTGGTTTGTACAGTTTTGGAACAAAGTGAATACTCAATCAGAATGAGCTTCCTTATACTCAAATTCCCTTTGCTTAGATTTCTGCAAGCCCAAAAGATATTAATACCATGTTAATAAAAATATATCCACCTCTTTGCTTTCAAGCTCAGGTTTGATTTGATTTGCCAGTTGACTTCAGTCATGAAATTCTGAGTCATCACAGTTAAACCTTGTGAGACACAGATAACATTTTAGGATGCAGTCAATTGATGAGAGGCAGCAACTCTATTTTTGTGGATGGAGCAATGAAGAGAGTTTGAGGTCTGAAGGGAATTCATTTAGAGATCTTCTTGTACTCTCTGCATAGTTCTGGAGTTTGAGGAATTGACAAAGGATAAAAATTTGAATTTTTAGTGATTTGCCTCAGTATACACTGAGTAGAAAAAGAAAAGAAATAATTTCTTGTGCCACTCAGTTTTAAATGGCTAGACACAGTTGTTGCACCAAAAGACATAAATGGTAATATCAGAGGCTTAAAAGTCCATAGGACCAGTAAGGAAGCATTCCTAGCAGCAGATGAATTGCACTTGAATTACGTATTCTGCATAAGTGAGTTTTGTGTTACTATAACACAATGCCTGAGATGATCAATTTATAAATGGAAAAGGCTTGTTTCAGCTCATACTTTTGGACATTTGGTTCCATGGTTGGTTGTCTTGCTCTTCGGGAGCTATGGCAAGACAGTACATCATGGTGGGAGTAGGTAGTGGAGGAATTTTCTTACATTGCGTCAACTGAGAAAGCAAAAAAGAAGGGCAGAATCCCAACTTCCCTTTCAAGGGCATATACCCAAGCACCCATCTTCTTCCAACTAGGCTCTCCCTTTGAATGGTTCTACCACATTCCTATAATGTCAAGGACTGAAAACCAGTGCTTCAACAGTGGGCCTTTGGGAGACATTCAACATAAAAACCACAGCACAGTCTGAGCAGACCACTGAGGAAGTTTCACTTTATGAAGGGACCTCAAAGGGTAGATCAGTTTAATATGAACCTGTGTCATGAACATGGGCTACTGCCTCACCAATCCATTCTTCCCACCTCTCACATGGATCCCTGCTTCTAAAGGATTGTGAAGCTTTCTTCTTCGGAAGGATGGACAGTTGGCAGTAGCCTCTGTCTCCTCTTCTCTACTACAGTGTAACTTTGTCTTCAGCACAGTGACAGAAACTTCATCTTCACTATGCTGAAAGTTGGGAAAAAGTGTGCTTCAGCACAGCATTTTATGTTTCCACCACATATGTCCAACATAAATAGCCCAAGAGCACAGGTTACAGTGAATGAAGAAAACTAATTAGTAAATAATGAGCTTTGCATATTTATTTTTCTTGATTTTAATGTAAATTATTTAATTTATCAAATTTCATTTTCAATGTTGTCTGTGCTTCAAACAGGCTTACCCAACTTAAAAATATAAGCATTAGCTTTCAGAATCAGCTCTGACCCACTACTAATTATATAGCACCTATAACTCCAGTAATTTATCCTACAGATAAACAAGTGAGTCCTTGGGAATAACTAGAAGTGGTCAAAAATTCAGTCATTTCACTGCTATGGATTTTGTCAAAAGAATCATGCTTTTTATTTTCACAATTGCTACTTCTTAAGCAAGTTGTCAATCTCTCCAAGTTTCAGATTTTTTAAATTTTTATCAAAATAATAACCCCTAAATAATAAAATTGCTATACGGACTAAATACTACATATTATAAGTGGTCTACTTTCCACAGTAACTGATACTTATAATGTTTTTCATATAAAAGTTAATTGTCAAAAGTCAGTACTAGCAAGAGAGGCATTGCTAATCTCAATTCAAGCTAGCAGCAGATACGTGTAGATAATTTTTTAGTCCACTAAATAAAATCATCTTTAAACTGTACAACCCAAGCTCTTTCAAAAATTCTATACTGATTTTACAGTACAGCTAGCTCATACAAACACACACACACACGCACGCACGCACGCACGCATGCACACACCCTCTAGATGTGATATGATCGTGTATGTTTAACTCTTATCAGGATTTGCAATTTTGTTTTCTATTTGCTGGCCTAACCACAGTTAGGAATGAGATTCAAGTCTGAGTACTATCTTTCAAGAATGTCACTGGCAAACTCAAATGTCTCCATAAAGGAAGGAATTTGGAAATGATTGCATCTTGAGGGAGAGTTAAAGGAAGTGACTGTATCTATCCTGGAGGAGAGATTTGGATGGAAAAATCACACAAAGCATAATGCTTATCTGACTCTTCGACCCTGATTGAAGACCCAGCTTTTAATTTATGCCCTTCTTGAGCTAATGTGAAAATATAATGACACACTGAATGAAATAACACATATGTGAACAAATGCATGACCCAAAAAATATAAAGAGATATTTAAATAAAATTATTGTTTACTGTAGTCGTAAGCCTGAATTTCCTCATGGTAGTAAAGAGATAACAGAAATCTCTTTAGCAAAGACTAAAAGTCATGTGACAAAAGCACTTAACACATAGCAGCCATTTATAATTAGTTGTACATCTAATCATTAGTTGGACATCAGCTTTCCAACTGGTTGATCTACATACACCTGAGTGCTTCAAATAATTGAGTAGAAACAGCAGGACTAGATAGCATGTTCCAGGGGTTTATGTGCAGCAGGAAAAGGTATAGGTCAGAGCTCTTTTCATAAAAAAAAAAAAATTGTTTGGAAGGACAGCAGAGATTCACGGGAAAAGGTGTTGTTGGTGACATAAGCAGTAGCCAAATGATATAAGTTTAAGAAGCCAAATTACTTACCTCTGATCCTCATTCCTCTAACTTTACAATATTCAAGGAGGCTGTAAAAATATAATTCTTAAAGCTAGGGAGGGGTGTGTAACTTAGGCTGAATGTGAATCTGGGCCAATTTAGGAGCAGTGACCATCACGCACATAAGTCCTGTTGCAAACGTGGCTACTCACCTCTGGTACCCACCCTTGAACAAGGTGCTTATCCAAAGGACTATTTTCCATCTTCTCTTATATGTAAACAGGATCTTGAGATTAAATTCGGGCCAAATATATAGGAAGCACAATTGTTCTTTGGAAGATCTGCCAAAATTCCTTTAAAAGGAATTAATGTGTATTTTCTTTTTCTTTCAGTTTTTAAAACAATCTTTTTCTGTTCTCCAATTGCCATAGAACCTGTAGAGCTCCAGCAGCCCTGTGGGAAATGCAATGACTGGGAATGAGACTTATAAGGTGGAATTGAGTCACAAGAATCTGGGCTTTTGCTTACAGGGGAGCTATCACCCTGCGATGACATGTTTGCCTTTAGGCTCCTTTTTACACAATGTAGAAATAAGCTTAAGGTGCAGCTAAATGTCTTTCTTATAATAATAAATATCTTCAAACATCAAGGAAGAAAACTTAGTCTAATTGTAGAATTCTAGGGTACTAAAACACAGTTACAAAATCCCTAGAAAAGGACACCTAAGTAACATCTGGATTCATTATTAATGATTACTAGTAGGAAAGTGGTCTCGCATGAATATTATCCTAGTTTCTCCTCAAGTATCTGTATTTTTGAGTATAGATTCACTGGCACTGTTCAAAGCACTTTAAAAATACGTGTAGGATTGGCACAGCAAAGCTTTAAGTGTAGAATAATTGGCACCAGTACACAAGTGAAGATACTAAGACAAAGATAGGTTAAGTAACGTGTTTAAAGTCATGCAGTTATAAAATGAGAGAAGTCAAAGTTCAAACATGGAGAGACTGGTTCTAAAGTCTTACCCATTCCTGTGAGTCCTCCTGGCTTTCAATCAGGAGAAGGGAATCCTGTTACAAAGCTGGGTTCAAAATTACATGCCAACTTCATTTCACCCCTTCACAGCTTCCTTTTCCACTTTTTCCACAGAAATTTGTTTCTGTTTCTTTTAGAGGGGATTTTTTTTAACCATCCAAAGTATGGCTGTTACTGTTTCTCTGACCAGTTGAGAGAACTTGATGCAATGCTTCCAGCTATTCAGGGGACACATTTGAAGTTAACAACTGCAGAGAGGAAAGATGAACAGCAACAGCAGGCAAGCCAGCTGGCCAAGAGCAACAGGAAGTTGCCCAGACTTTTTCTCCCAGGCATCCTGAGGGCTTGAGGGTCAGTAGGCAAATGTGAACGTGGAGACTAGTGGAGCCCCCGTTTCCACATGCAAGGTAACACTACATAAGCTCTTTGTACTCTGTTACCTACCTATAATCCCCAGACACATTTTCTAAAGTAACTATTTGTATTCTATTCTCATAGTTGAGGAGACTGAATACTGGTGTTCAGCTATTTTAAGGTCTGAGCCTTGATCCAAAATCTCATTGTTGGCTTACTACATACTTTGTGTGTATCACTTTGACAACAAAAGGAAAGTTATGCACAATGACAGTCTTATAGCGACCTTTCTTTATTGTGAAAATGCCGAACCATTAAGAGGTATAAAGGAAAATCAGATTAAAACCTTGGATCCACAACTCAACTAGGAAGTTTAAAAGACAAATCATAAATAATTGTCTGTAGCTATCACAGACCACAATCACTGGCCATCTAGAGGAATAATTCTTTTTCAAACTTCTTTGTATATTGAGTCAGAGTAACTCTTTAAATCATCAACTTCTTGCCCACCCAACTGTCACTGCAAATGTTGAAAGTGAGGCCCAAGGAAGAGAAATAGCTTTTCAAATTTCAACTGATTAATCAAGTAAGTTTGGGGTCCTATTTTAGCATTTCCTCACTGCATCAAACTGATTTCCTAAAACTGACACTTTCATTAACCACAAATACCTATATCTATTTTCCTAATTGATAGAAACATTGAAACTTTGTTTTTATTTGAAAACAAGGGAAGAAAAATGTAGATTTCATGTGGGTCCACCTATTCTTACTGCATTCTGAGATTATGAATTCCCTTCTGAGAACAAACTGAAAAGTGTTGCAACATTATTTAGCAAGTAGGAGTCAGAGGGAACACATAGGCTATGGGGAAAAACCCATTAACTCTCTGTTCTACTTGAATGCTTTACTCTCTAGCACTTATAACACTGAGAGATGAATTGGAACTTAACAAATGGCTACCTGAGTGAGAGACCCTCGGTTATCACTCAAAGTCACTCAGGGGAGGAATGTACCCTTAAGAATGGAGCATGGTGAAGGGTGCTTAGAAACTATCTGGACTGAAGCTGAACCCTTCTGATTCCATTTATCAGTGGTGGTGGTGGTGTTTTTGAAGTGGCTTCCTTCAGCCTTGGCAGGAGCTCAGAGAGCCACCAGCATAGGAGGCACTGCCACCCACAGCCTCCATGAGACCCCTCAGCATGGAAGCCCTCACAGCTGCAGCAAGTCTTGCTGCAGACAGACTGCACCAGGCAAAGAAGAGAAACCCGCTGACTCATGCTTTTAGGTACTTCCAAATTCTTAGGAATTTCTTGGACCGGGAATTGCAGACATAGTTTTTCCTTTTGGGAGAAGTTGTGGGGCCTTTTCCTCAAATGAGAGGGAAGAAAGAGAATTCACTGCCACAAATGTTTCAATATGTACTCCACTATATGCCATTTCTATTAGCCTGTTCATATCCACTTTTCACCCTGCCCACTCTGCTGTGTTCTGGCGCAGATTGACTATGTATAGAGTTTTATTTTGTACAGTGCAGATTGTAGCATTAAGTTCCCTGCCACTGAGAGGCCAGTGAGCCTTATCCCATTGTAGCAAGAGACATGAAGGGTTGGACAGAATTGAACCATCACTCTTCCCAACAGCTCACCATATAACTGGTAAATTCTTCCCTTTGTCCATCCTTAGCAAGCAGTCCTCTTCAAAGAACAATCCTTTAAGTCTTAGCAAAACACAATCAGAGCAGCATAGGCCAATCACATTTTTCACTGTAAGTTTGCACCTTATGTCAAATGATACAGAGATGAAAAGTGTGTAGAAGTTCACTGATACAATCTTTGAAGACTTAGGAAAATATTTGGTGGCTCCTAACCGAGCCCCAGAGGCACCCTGGTTCCACTCTTAGTAAGACCTATTTTTTCAGTTTTCTTTGAACTCTGCAATTCACAAACATCCAGCTGAAAAGAAAGCTATAACTAAAAATACTGAGCATAAGAACATTGAAGTAACTTGTCCAAGGTTACACAGCTAGTAATTAGAAAATGTGGGATTCAAATTCAGGTTTATTTCCAATGTACCACACTGCCTAGGTGGAGGCATATTCAAGGAGCTCCCAAACTGTGCAAAGAGATTTGAGCAACAAAATTTGGGTCTCAGCAGCTGAGTGGGCTGGTAGAGCAATTTGTAAAATTGCTATCACCAGTAGAATTTTATTTTGTACAAACGACCTCCAAAAGAAACATTATTATTACTACATGAAAACATGGTCATTTGGGGAGAACTTTCCATTTTTATTCTTAATTCTCTTTTCCCTTACATGTCATTGCTTGCTCTCTCTTATCTCTTAAAAATGACTGGAGCCAAAAGCAGATATTTATGCCTTTTAACAGCAGGACTTTGTTCTACATAGTGTTCCTTCCAGTATGCATATTTAGCCAGTGAAAGAATTATCTTTGTCCCATTTCTCAGATGAAGAAATAAAGGTCCTATTGTTCAAGGAATAACTGTTAAGGACAAATTAAGACTTGGAATTTGGTCCACATGCACTTGCTTGATGGCATTGCATTCCTCAGCAAGGGTCACATCAGGGATGTGTTGGGGGACCGTGCTGTGCCTGGTACATGATTTGTCACCCTGGCCTCCCTCCCACTTAATGCTAGTGGTGCCAACCCCAAATGCTTAAGAGATTCATAAAATTATTGCCCCTAGTTGCAAACCTCAAAATCACACAAACTTATGAATGTATATTTTCTATTTATTTCCTCTCATTAAATCCCTATATCCACCACTGCTTGTTTCCCCACTAAACACATTGAAAACATTTTGGTTGCTGTTTTTTGAGAAGTTACAGGGATAGCTAGGAGAAGACTGGACATGGGTCTGATCTGACTAGATATCAACATCCAAAGTAAGAAATTTAGACCTCCACCCCACACCATAAATAAAAATTATTTCCAAATGATAATAATCTGACTAGATATCAACATCCAAAGTAAGAAATTTAGACCTCCACACCACACCATAAATAAAAATTATTTCCAAATGATAATAAACCTGAACTTTAAATGCTAGTGCTTTTAATATTCTGAGATATAAAATTCTGTTTTGTGAAAATCTTCATGATCTTTGGTTAGGAAATAGTTTGTGAGATATGAAAGCAAAATCCCAAGCAACTAAAAGAATAGATTTAATAAAAAGTAAACACTTCTGTATCTCAAAGAAAATCACCAGGAAAATAAAAAGACAATCTGCAAAATGGGATAAAATACTTGTAAAGCATACACATGACAAATAGGACTTATAACCAGAATACATACATAATTATTGCATTTGGGTAATTTTTCACTCCCTTAAATTTGCATTTTCTCCTCTGAAAGCAATTTTTAAAAATTAAGTTTATTAGTATAATTTAGATATGCATAATGATTACATTCATCATAGGGAATTTGTACCTGTATGTGAAATATCTAAGTTGCTCTTTTTTCCTGTTCCCTCTCCTGTCTTCAACCTCTCTTCTCCTCCTTGTTTACAAAGCTTTGTTTGCCTTTTATCCTTTTTCTCATTTTTTCTTTTCCTTTCTACACACTCCCAGTTGCCCTTTTTCTTTGAACAATGGTTCATATTTCAGTATCTATTATACATTTTGGTTAGTATTTACACTTTCAGTTTCTGAGCCATTTTTTAAATGGGCCATGACTTCAAATAAACATTTCTCCAAAAAAAATTCACGACAAGGTGATTAATAGCATTGTTCATTAGGAAAATGTAAGTCAAACCCACAATTAAATGCTATTTGACACTCACTATGTTGGCTGTTACTTTTAGAAAAATAGTGGGTGAGGATGTTGAGAACTGGAACATTTACATGTTGTTAGTTAAAATGTAAAATGATTCAGTCACCATGGGAAATAGACCAGTGCATCCTAAAATTGTTGAACATAAGAGTTATAAGCTGAGCCAAACATTCTACTTTGAATTTTTGTGAAAACATATTTCCACAAATAAATTATACACAAATGTTCATAGCAGAATTATTCATAATAGCTAAGAAGTAGACATATCCAACATGTTCATCAACCAATGAATTGATGAACAAATTGTGATATATACATATAAGGGAATATTACTTAAGGGGACAAGATATACAGTGTTAGTTCCTCAATTTAGATGCATCTTGAAAACATTGTTCTAAGTGAAAGAATACAGCCACAAAAAATGACCCTTTGTACATGAAATGCCCAGAAGAGGCAACTCTGTAGAGACAGAAAGCAGATTAGTAGTTGCTAAACGCCCAGCAGAGGGGAATGGAAATGACCACTAATAGGTATGGAGCTTCTTTAGGAGGTGATGAAATTTTTCTACAATTAGGGTTGCATAATGTTGTTAGTTGCATTACTCTTTCAATATATACTGAAAAAAAAAACACTGAATGTCTATACTGAACTACATACTTATAAAAGGTAAATTTAAGAATAAGAATTATACTTCCATAAAGCTGTTATAAAAATTAACTAGTGGAGACAGAGAATGACTTAGTCCTTACCAAATGGGGTATGTGTGTGAGGAGTGAACTAATAAAAACAGTTTGTATATTAAGTGTGCATGTATGGATGTACGCATAACTTTTAGAAAACCTGAAGAAATGTGAGAATACAGAGTGGAATGGTTGACGTGAAGCTCTGCAGCAGATGGTTTGGGTTCAGACTACGATGTACTAGGGGTACTAGTTCAGAAACATAATTCTGTCCATGAGTCTGGCCACAGAACTCATTCCAGTATTCTGATTCTGACTGCAATCCAATTGCAAACAGCTAGAATAGTGGAAAGAATTAAATTCATGAACCAAGGTAGCACTGTACTTTTAAACTACATAATGTCAGACAATTTATTAACCTGTCCACATTCCAGGTTCATTATCAGGAAACAGAGTAAGAATTCATTTACCCACTGTGCTCGTGTGTGATTGTGTGCATGTTTGTGGGGGAGTGCACATTAACTGAAGTCACGCTCAGGAATGAGTCAGTTGGTATCAGATGCTACCACTGTTTACATTGGTCGTTATCCTGGTCATGACCAGCCCTGGGTTTTACCTAAGCCAGGAAGGAAGGTGAACAAAGACAAGAGCCTTTCTCTTTGCCTCTTTTCACCCGAGAATGCTGGCCCTGTTGCTTACTTTTCTCTCCCTGTTCCAATTCCTACAACTACCTCTTCATCCTACACTCTCCTTTCAAGTCACGAGGGGTTGTTTTGCTGTTGGAGAGTCACATGTCATGGAAGGAGTAAAGATGGAGGCCAGGGCTACTTTCACCCTCACCTCTTCTCCTTTTGCTTTTCCCAAAGGTAGGTCCTGATCAGTAGTATTCTGGGAATCTGCTTTATCACCCGTGAAAACTTGCAGAAATTATTTTTCAATAAATCTCTGAACAACCCCAAACCATGTGATGGTTCCATCAAAATAACTTTGTCCCACCCTGGGAAGGACAGAGTCAAGTGGGTGAGGAAGAAAAAACAGTGGTGTGAGAAGCTGCCTCCATCCCCTTATAGTTTAAAGAAGAAAAGAAACATGGTTTATAATGGCAGGAGGGTAATAAATGAGCCCCAGGGATGATTACACCACCCACCAGAAAAGCCCTGTGTCAGCCCTTGAATGACTAATCACCTTGTGCTCGTAATCCCTTGGCCTTTGAGAACTGATGGGCAAACCCTAAATGTTCTTTGTCTGTCTGGGAAACTGGAGAGAAGAGGGGAGAGCTCCTCTTACCTCCAGTCTCTGAATTTATGTTTTTACGACACAATTAAGAAACTTTTGTTCACTGAGCGTGTGAGAATGAGGAAAAAACAGGAGGATCTATCTTAGCGGCGGGCAAGTAGACAGGTAGCTATCCATAAGAGAAACCTGTTGCTGAGAAACAGAAGAAAGTTGCCTATGAAAACCTGGGTGGCTTCAGCAAGGAGGAAGCAATGTCATTAACAAAGAATTAGTACAGGTAGAGCACCTCTTATCCTAAGTGTTTAGATCCAGAAGTGCTTCAGATTTCAGATTTTTCTTCAGAGTTTGGAAAATTTGCATATAGCTGAGATATTCTGAGGGTAAAACCCAAGTCCAAAAGCAAAATTCATTTCTATTTCACCCGCATCTTTTATGCATAGCCTGTGGTTAACTTTATATAATATTCTTCATCATTTCTATGCATGAAAAAAGTTACATGGTGTGGAATTTCCCACTTGTGGATTCATGTTTGTGCCCAAAATTTCAGATTTTATAGAATTCTCGATTTCAGACTTTTGGAGTAGGGATGCTCAACTAGTGTTCACTTTTTCTCCCCCATGTGTCAGCCAATGTTCTCTGGACAGCTTGAACACAAAAATGAATCTTCTTTCCACTTTAGAAAACCATTACCAGGGGGCAGGAGATCTGCCCTGAGGCAGAAAGAAGGAACCCTGGCAAGAGCATTGCTTGGCTGGGGAAGAGGGATAGGATTTACAAACTGATTTGGAGAATGCGTCCTCTTAGCAGATTGTGTCTGCACACATACACAGCAGTCTAGTAGCTTTTCCAAATAAGGCTCACACATAGATGAGCTAACATTTCCTGTGTACCCACACCAGGCCACACGGTGGGAACCTGGAGTTGGACAGACTCTATCTGCCCTTTTCTCTGCCCTCAGTGCACCAGTCCTCAGGACAAGGAAGTCTAGATCCACTGCTTTGTTGCTCTGAGCTCTCACAGGCCCTTGCCCCACCTGTTGGCAAATCTCTTAGGCACACCTAAAGAGTCCCAGCCAGAAAAAGAGGATTCAGGGCATCAGGGCTGAGGTGTGGCAGAACCACAGGAGATCCAGACGCTTAAAGATAATTCAGACAGGGTAATGTGATAAAGACTAAGTAGCATGCCCAATGTAAGAAGAGTAAGAGAAAAAACACTGAATGGCTCTATAGACTGTTTCTTCACTGGGGGCATTTACAGAGCGATATTTGGCAAAGGGACATGGACATTCTTTTCCCTGCATCTGCTTTCTTCCCTTTGCTTTCTCTCAGCAGAGCTGTTGGTACAAATCTAAGAACTAGCAGTAACCCTACAGTGTTCCACAAAATGCTTGGCCTCGAGCTAGAAAGCTCAGTATATAAATAGAGCACAGAAAACAGTATTACTCAAAGATGCACATGTAATGGGGCAGGGTAGGCAGATCTGTGAGACAGCCCAGCCTTTGGAAATGACAGCCCCACCTTCCGCAATCAGAGACTAGCTTCAAGCACCCCACACTTGTAGAATTCAGAAATTCACACTCCATAACAGGGTATGATGTTCCTATTACATTAATACCTGCATCTACCTTCCTCATTTTAGTACTAACTGTCTATTGTCTCCAAAGATTTCATTTTATGGATGACAACCAATTATTGAATGCCAGGAACTTTGCCAGATTCTCTCTCTGTCTCTCTGTCTGTCTCTGTCTCTGTCTCTCTGTCTCTGTCTGTTTCTGTCTGTCTCTGTCTCCTTGTCTCTGTCTCTGTTTCTCTCTCTCTGTCTCTCTCTCTGTCTCTCTCTCTGTCTCTCTCTCTCTCCTTTTGAGGCAGGGTCTCACTATGTATCTCACTATGTAGTTCAGGGTGATCCTGAACCCACTATGTAGTCTAGGCTACCTCAAACTCCCAGCAATCCTCCTGCCTCAGCCTTCCAAGTGTTGACATTACAGGCTTGCACCACCAATCATACTCAGCAAGATTCTCATAATTGAATCCTCACAACGAACCTGAAAGGTATGTATTAGAAAACTCTGTTACTAAGAAGGAAATTAAACCTCTGAGAAGCTACAGAAACTGCACCAAGCCAGATGATAAGAAGAACAGCCATAATTCAGCTCGTCTGTAATTCAAAAGCTCTTGCTTTTTATTAGAAAATCTAATCTTATTCTCACCATGCAATAAAACAAAATTCACAATTGTACACAATATAAGCTAAGAAAAGAAAAAGCACTTCCATTATGCCCAGCAACATAAAGCAGGCATGTATTCATCAGTATCAGCTATATCTCAGTAGGTGGATAGGTACATAGATGAAAGAGATTTTATGTTCTTAAGTAAAAGTGTTTCATAGTACAAATACGTACTATATTCTCAATAGATAGAATAGGAAAAATATATTATTTGAAAAGAAGCGAAGTGAACGTAAAGAAAAGGGAACAAGCTCTGCAACATTAAAAAGCCAATCTTTCTCCTCCTACCGTGCCCATCTTACTCCCGTCACTCGAGGCTCCAGGTGAGAACGTACGGGCATGTGGATCCAGCTCACCAAACCGCACCCTCAGACCACTGCAGGAGTAGGGTCTGTGTCTTGTCTCGTATATCTCAGTGTTCACTGAATTTGCATTTCCATCATTGCAGAGTATGAACGCTTTATCTGATTACTGTGTTTTTTACTATTGATATATTCGCTTAATGTTTTGAAAGGTTAACTTTTCCTATATCCTTTGTATATACAAGATATTCTTTTACTGACACATCTATTTACAATTTGCTGCAGATAAGTATTTATGTAAAATGACATTTTCATTATTTACAATATCAATCTTTTCCTTTACATTACAAACTGAATACCAGAGTATTCGGTATGCTTACCATTAGGATTTGTTCACTTTTATCATGCTATTATTTTTGCTTAAGTAGCTTATATACCTAAAATTTATTTTGTGATATCCTAAACGTTAAGGAACAGTTTTGTTCTTAGATCTTTTGTGAGATAGAGGCATAAATAAATAATATTTAATATTTGTACTTCTTGTAATTTCTCTTATGAATGAAAAATCCCTTTGCTCTAAAATTTGGACTCAGTGCAGTTTTAGAAACTTGTGATTACTAGGATTATAACATGTGCAGGAGGAAGGGGAAATGTGGGTCTCCTTCTCAGGAAAAAGGGTACATCTATAGACAGAAAAATAGCCAAAAAGTGAAACAGTGTGTAGTGATAATTATGGTAATTAAAATATTAGCAAGGTCAACTGGGCACAGTGCATTTTGGGAAGAGTGATAATTTCCAGAGAATAAATAAAATTTGGCAATTTGGAGCAGAGGAGAGAGGATACTTCCAACAGGACTATATGAGCAATATCAAGAGAGAGTAGCAACGTTACTGACAAAGCTGTGGTGTGGCACTGACTTGACCAGTAGGAAAGAAGCCAACCCAAGAATAGGTTACCCTGATGATCAACAGCAATCTTATTTCTTTTTACAGTTGTAACAGTTTACAACAGAATTGGACTGTTTTAAAAGATAAGATTAGATGAAATCAGTACAAACTTTTGCCCAAACTAGGGAAGAATAAGACAACAAAGTTTGAAACTGGTGCAGCAACTTGTATAATTCATTCCTGTTTTCATTTTCTTCTTCATTCATCCATCCCACCAGTGTTTTCCAGCCACTAAGTGTTACTGATTCCTCTATGACAAGTACTTCCTGAGTCTGTGATGTTCCAGGCACTTTATATACAAAATGTCAGTGTTCAAATACGAACAGTCCTGATTCCTGACCTAGGTATACTCATTGAGGGGTAGGGCGAGGGACAAAATCACAGTGCAGTAAAACAGGCTGACCAGCTATTGTGGAGACGAATAAACTCAGTTTACATACGCACAAGGCAGGAGTGACCTATGCTATCTCGAAAGCTTCACAAAACTTACACAGAGTTAATGGCATTGATCTGCCCTCTGAAGCTTGAGTGGCAGTTTGTCAGTTTCAGCACCTGCCTGAATAAAATGTTGAGCAATGGAGACAAGATGTTCTCATAGGTGGAGCCAGTGGGGAGGGTTGGGAGCAAGATGCCATGAAACTGGTCTGTGTTGGGACAACGTCAGGGAAGCTCCTGTTTTAAATCTCTGTCCCTTTGTAGTATGATTCTTCACTATAGAGATTCAGTCCATTTCTATCCCTCCTCTATTTATCAAAGCATATTTTGAGCAACTGATAAGATGTGAGAATATCAGCTGGAGATAAGCTGGCCATCTATGCAACAAGAAACAGGGATGATACATGACATTTATTGAACATATGATAGATGCTTGACAACGTTCTGAACATTTTTACTTATTTTATGTATAGGCTAACTCTCGCCACAGCTTCTTTTGCAGATGAGGACTCTGAATCCCACAGGGTTCAAGGGAATTGTCTCAAATATCTGGCTGTTACATAGTCAAGCCACTAAAGATTCAGATTAGTCAGCTAGACTCCAGAGCCTTGCTGTTCAATATTCAATCATCTTATCTTCAGGTTGCTGGAATAGAAGAGACACTACAGCAAGACTAGAGAAGCATAACACTAAGAGTTACTCTCCCAGAGCATATGGATTGACTTGGCAGCAGATACAGGAAAATGAAAGCAGTCAGACAATAATCAACTCCTTGATCTTATGATTTTTAGGTTAAGCATAAGTCAGGAGTTCAGATGGAGGGGTTACTATACCTTTTTATTAAAAAAAAATTGTCTAACAAGTTATATGTTCTTAAACAATACAGCATCCTCATAGTTAGATGCTTTTCTATTCCACTTGCTCCAAAATGAATAAGATTTCTGATCTGTTTACAATTATCTAAGACACAAAGTAAAACTTTTTTGGTATTAACAAGGAATCTATAATTACTTTTTAAGTAAAATCACATCTTTTCACCAAAACCTCTGGGATTGCCTAAGGCATCATCACATTATCTAGCTAGAGCAGTAGAGGATACTTAGCAGTAATATAAATCCTACACTCCCAGCTCTTCCTAAGGTTGGTTCCCAGATCACTAAATGCAGTGGCTTCCTATAGAACCATTGCTACATAAATCCATGACTGGAAATTTTACTATTAGGGTAAGCAGTCAGAAATGAAATGATCAGTGGTAATCTTGCTTCTAGACTGTCCTAAAACTTATACTTCCATGTACAGCAGTTATTTAATCTCTGCATAATTTGGCATCATCATTTAGAGCTAAGTGCATAAACTAACGACTAGTGGACAATAATCAGCCTTATCACGTGTTTTGCTTAGCATCCAAAGACCTAGCAACAAGGGCCCAAATTCCTGCATGGAAACAATTTGCTCTAGCTAACATGAAACTGAAATTTAAATTGGCTGTGTCCTTCCCCCATTAATATGGCCTATTACACTCAATTTATCTGTCTGGCCTCAGGTGCATTCTGTTTTTAAACACTTATTTGCATCATTAGGAAAAATGACGCTTCATCTTTCCACACCCTACGAACACTATTTTATGACCATAAACTAAAGTATATACGTCAGAGATAATAACTAAACTATGGCTAATTCATGTAGCAAGTATATATATATATTCATGTTTCTATTCATAGTTCTGTTTAGTTTTTCTTTCCAAACATAAATCAATGACCTCTAGAAGGGATTTTCTATTAATTAATATAATTAATACAATAAATTACACATAAACTACGATGTTCCCTGGGATGAAACTCAAATATGCTGCAATGTATGAAGAATGTCCATGCTTTCTACTAAACAATTAGTAAGTGATTAACAGAGAAAGTAACTCTTTGAATTAACTACCATGTATGTGCAAATGTGTAAAAGCTGCACTCAACAACTGGACCTTCTAGACCCAAGGAAGATAATATCTGAGATAAAGAAACATTAAAATTCTTCTGAAGTTTATAGTTAGGATACAAGTATCATTGTATACTTTTCAATCAAATGTTATTTTAATTAAATATAATCGCCTTTTAGGAAAAAGTAACATGACACATTCTTCACATATTTAGCCACCTGCTAAAAATCTTATCATCAATTGTCAAAATCTACATCAAGCAGGTTCTGTGAAGCTTTTAGACAAAAGTCTCTCCTTTGTAGCTTCTTACAACGATCCTAGTCTTTTGCTATTGTATTTACTTCACTGAATTAAGGGTATTAATTCACTGCCAGTCTTTCTGTTAAGATTAAAGTTTTTTGATGACATAATTTTTTTGTCTTACACAAGAGTGTAATATTTTCCCAATCGTAAACAATCTCAAGATATTGTTGAGAATTCATGTGGATGGATAAATAAGTGTATGACTGGTAAGTAACTAAACAATGGACAGGCTTTGGGCAGCACAGCATCCATACAGCTATCAAATAGTAATTGAGGGCTGGGGATATAGCTCAGTGGAATAAGCGCGTGCCTAGCAAGGGCAGGGTCCTGAGTTTGATCCCCAGTACCGCAAAAAAAAAAAAAAAAAAAAAAAAAAGTAATTGCGGAGACACCAAAATGACTAAGAGGGGTACTTGGGGCATGCTTCCTCCTCTACAAGGAAAACTTAAACAAACAGATTGATAGTTGTCTTTTTGAGGTAAGTGACTATGAAAAAAATGCTAGGACTGAGAAAAGGAGAGACTGGAATCTTGTAAGATTCATGGACTTGAGGCAGCAGCAAAGATGAACCAGGTTCACTGGCAAATGCTGCCGAGCTCTCTGGCCAAAAGAGGGGAGAATCACACATATAATAAAAGATACAAGATCACTGTGCATTAATAAAGGTATCAATTCATCAAAATATTTAAAAATTGTAAATGTACATGTAGCTAATGCCAGAGTACTGATGTTTATAAAACAAAAACTATTTAATATAAACGAGATAATATCCAATACCACAATAGTAGGAGACTTTAACATTCCACTTTCTTCAATAAAGAGATCATCTATTAGACTGCAAACCAACCACAAAAATAACAAGACATGAGATAAACTATACTATAGATCAGGCAGACCTAACAGACATTTACAAATATTTCATCCAAGGACTACAAAATACATATTCTTTACATCAACACTGTGAATATTTTCTAGACTAGATTATATATTACATCACAAAACCATTCTCCAAATTTTTAAAACATGAAGTCATATATATTTTCTAACCATAGTGAAATAAAACTAGAAATAAATGACAACAAAAAGAAACTTTGAGAAGTATACAACTTCATGGCAACTTAAAAAACACACTGCTGAATAAATAATTCAGTAGAGGAAATCAAAATGAAAGTTAAAAACTTCTTGCAACAAATTATAGAAATACAACACACCAAAACTTATGGGATACAACAAAAGCTACCAAAAACTATTTTTTATACCAATAAGCACCTGTATCAAAGAAACAAAGGAAAAAGCAAGGAAGGGGAAGGAAGGAAGGAAGGAAGGGAGGGAGGAGAGAAAGAAGGCAGAAAGGAAAAGAAGAAAGAGAAAGGCAGACTAATTTCAAATAATAGAAAGATTCCAAATAACCAATTCAATCACGCATTTTAAGGAACTAGAAAAGAATGGAAAAACTAAATTGAAAATGAGTAGAAAGGAATAAGAAAGATCAGAACCAAAAAAAGTGAATTCAGAAGACTAATTAAATAAAGTGTTTGTGCTTTGAGAAAATGGACAAAATTTACAAAAGTTTACTCAGACTAAGAAAGAAGAATAAAGAAAAAAAATAAATAAAATTAAAGATAAAAATGATATTACAGTGGGTAGCACAGAAATGCAAAGAATCATTAGAAACTACTACACATAGCTATATACCAATAAATTTAAAACCTAGAAAAATGGGTAAATTTTTGGACACATAAAGCTAACCAAAATTAAAATTAAAATATGTAAACAGACCAATAATTAGCATTGAAAGTGAATTAATAGTAAAATTTCTCCCCACAGAGTAAATTACAGTACTTTATGGTTTTGCTGCTGAATTGCATCAAATTTTTAAGAAAAAACTAATAAGGAATTATTTGAAACTCATTATGAGATGGCATTATTATACTTATGTTGGAAACAGAAAATGCCACAATTTAAAAAACAAAATTATAGACCAATATCTTTAATGAACATATATACAAAATTCTCATGAAGTTACCTACAAGTTGAATCCAACAGCATGTTAAATAAAAAATAGCATTCATTAAGATTAAATGCAGTTTACCATAGGAGGTAAGAATGGATTAAGATGCAAATCAAACTGACACCACTGGAGGGTTCTTGGATTCTAGAAAGCTCAGTGAGCTGCCTGAGGATCCAGATCCTTTGGCCCTGTCCCCCGCTGCCACTGTGGGAGACATCTTGAATTTGGGAGGCCTCAGTGAGCTCTCTGGGTCCCCAAGTCCTCTGGCTCTGCACTTTACCCCTTCTCAGGAATGAACCTGAATCCCCACAAACCTAGGGAGGTTTGAAAGTGACAAAAAGAAGAAGCAAAATGCAATCTCAGCCAAACACCCCACCAAGGGCAAATCCAGAAAATGTCAAGATGGAAGATCATGGAAGTCACACACCTGAAATCTCTGAAATGATAGCAACTGAAGTAAACAACCAACTATATTAGGCTATAGAGGAAATCAGATAAAAATAACTGCTCAGGTGAAAAATGAAATGACAACCATAAGGAAAGAATTGCTGGGCATATCAAAAGAAGACATAGATAAAAAGATGGACAAACACAGAAAAATGATGGAAACCTTGAATGAAAAGTATTGGAAAGAATTATAATGCATGAAACAGGTTCAAAGAGACATTCAGAAAATTAAAAATTCCATTGAAAACTCGAAGAACCACTTGAATAAAATGGAAGGTACACTCTCAGACCTTGAAGACAGCATTGCAGCTAGTGATCATGAAAGAAAGGATCTCTTAAAAATAATAAAGGAATAGAAAATAACAATTCAATAGCTGCAAGACGAGGCAAAGAAGAACAATGTAAGCCTGATAGGTGTTAACAAAAAAGCAGGAGACAATATGAATGACAGGGAAAGACTATTTGCAGGATAAATAGCAGAAAATTTTCCAAGCATGGGACAGGAAAATTACATACACATAACTAAGTCATATAGAACCCCAATTATCCATAACCAAAACAAATCTACAAGCAGACACATAATAATCCAGATCACAGAAACTGAGCAAAATAACAGGATATTAAAAGCTGTTAGAGAAAATAAATAGATCACCTATGAAGGATAGCCCATCAAAATTACAGCAGACTTCTCAACACAGACCATCAAGTCAAGAAGAGTTTGGAGTGAAGTATTTCAGGTCTTGATAAAAAACTACTTCCACCCAGGTTGCTGTACCCTGCAAAGCTATTTTTCAAAAATGATAGAGAAATAAGATACTTCCATGACAAAGATCAACTCAGGAAATTTATGACCACCAAACCAATCCTACAAAGAGTACTGAAAGATATTCTACAAAGAGATAAAAATGACCACAATCTCAATGACAACAATAGAAAAGAAAAACCAAGCAAGACAAGCAATTAAACAGAGGGCCAAAGTACAGAACCAATAATGGGAAAATAACATGAAAAGGATAAGAAAATAAGTATCAGTAACAACCATTAATGTAAATAGCCTCAAATCACCAATCAAAAGAAAAAGACTGGGATAGTGGATCAAGAAACAAAATCTAACATCATGCTGAATACAAGAAATGCATTTAACTCAAAAGGAAATCTGTAGACTGAAAGTCAAAGGATGAAAAACAATATTCCATACAACAGGAACCTGGGAAAAGCAGGAATATCTATTTTGTTTGCAGACAAGGTTAACTTCCTATTAACAAAAATCAAAAGAGATAAAGAAGGTCACTGTATTCTTGTTAAGTGAAAACTGCAAGAAGAAGCAATAACAATCATAAACATATATGCACCAAATATAGGAGCACAAAGTTATATAAGGCAAATTTTAACAGAAATGAAAAATCAAATAAGTAGTAACACAGTTGTAATGGGGCACTTTAACACCACATAGTCACAAAGAGATAGATCAACCAGACAAAAGATCAGCAAAGAAATAACAGAAATAAACGAAATATGTGAACAAATGGACTTGGACCTCTACAGAGTATTCCACCCAGTAACATTAGAATACACATTCTTCTCAGCTGCACATGGGACATTCTCTAAAATAGACCACATACTAGAACATAGAACATGCTTAAGTAAATGCAAAAGGATTAAAATTATCCCATGCATATTATCAGACCATAGTTCAGTGAAACTGGAAATAAATGATAAAAGAAATTGCAAAAGCTCCACAAGGACAGGAAAATTAAATAACAACCCCCTGAACAACCAATAGGTCACAGAAGAAATTAAGGTAGAAATAAAACACTATTTACAATCACACAAAAATGCAGATACAAACTACTGGAACCTGTGGGACTCAATGAAAGCAGCCTTCAAAAGGAAATTTATAGCAGTGGATTACTCCATCAGGAAAACAGAACGAACACAAACAACTTTATATTATACCTCAACTTCTAGAAAAAGAAGAGCAAGTTAATCCCAAAGCCCAAGGGAAGGAAATTATAAAGATCAAAGTGGAAATTAATGCAACTGAAACTAAAAAAACAATAGGGACAGATTCCTAGACACATATGAATTACCAAAGCTGAATCAAGAAGATATAAAAATCTTGAATAATCTAATATCAGCCAATGATATTGAAAATGTAATAAAAAACGTAGCAACAAAAAAAGCCCAGGTACTGATGGATTCACAGCTGAATTCTACAAGAAATTTAGAGAAGATTCAATACCAAGTCTTCTGAAGCTCTTTAAAAAATACAAAGGAAAGCAATTCTCCCAAACTCACTTGGGAGGCAAGTATTATCGTGATACCAAAACCAGAAAAAGAACTATCCAAAAAAGAGAACTATGTATAGGCAAATCTCCCTAATGAACATAGATGCAAAATCTCAATAAAATATTAGCTAATAGAATGCAGCAAATCATCAATAAGATAACACACCATGACCAAGAGAGATTCACCCCAGAGATGCAGGGATGGTTCAATATATTCAAATCAATCTTTGTAATACATCATATAAACAGAGCTAAAGACAAGATTTACATGATCATCTCAATAGATGCAGTAAAAGCTTTTGATAAAGAGCAACACTTATTCATGATGAAAACTATAAAGAAAATTGGCATAGATGGACTTTACCTCAATCTGATAAAAGGCATCTATGACAAGCCAAGAGCCAACATCATACTAAATGGACAAAAACTGAAAGTTCTCACTTTAAAATCAGGAACATGACAAGGACGTCCACTGTCACCACTCCTGCTCAATATAGTTTATTAAGCATTAGCCAGAGAAATTAGACAAGAGAAAGAAATAAAAGGAATAAAGACAGGAAAGGAAGAACTAAAACTATCACTATTGGCAGATGACATACTTTACATGAAAGATCCCAAAAACTCCAGAAGAAGACTCCTTGAATTAATAAACACATTCAGTAGTGTAGCTGGATACAAACTCAACACCCAAAAGTCAGTAGCATTCCTATACACAAATAACAAACAGACTGAGACAGAAATTAAGGATCCATACCTTTCACAATAACATCCAAGAAATTAAAATATTTAGAAATCAATCTAACAAAACAACTAAAAGATCTTTTCAATGAAAACTATAGTATTCTGAAAAAAGAAATTGAAGAGGATTTCAATAAATGGAAAAATATTCCTTGCTCATGGATAGGAAGAACCAACATTGTGAAAATGGCCATACTACCAAAATTGTTGTACAGATTCAATGCAATTCCCATAAAGCTACCATCAGCATACCTTACAGACCTACAGAAAACATTCCTTAAATCCATCTGGAAGCAGAAGAGACACAGAATGGCAAAAGCAATCCTGGGCAACAAGGACAAGGAAGGTGGAATCACAATCCCTGACCTGAAATTATACGACAGAACTACTGCAATAAAATCAACACGGTACTGCCTAGAAAACAGACCAGAAGATCAGTGGAACAGACTGGAAGACACAGACACAACCACAAAGACATTCAGCAACTTAATCTTTATGAAGGGCCCAAAAAACTAACTGGAAGAACGATAGCCTCTTTAACAAATGGTGCTGAAAAAATTGGTTTTCCACCTGCCAAAGACTGAAAATAGACCCAAGCCTATCACCATGCACCAAACTCAAGTCAAAATGGATCACAGATCTCAATATTAAAACAGAAATACTAAATTCATTGGAAGAAAAATGAGGTAAACACCTTGAAGACATAGGGTTAGGCAAAGAGTTCATGAACAAAAACTAAACTGCCTGTGAAATACTTCCAAGAATCAACAACTGGGATCTCGTCTTACTGAAAAGATTTTGCACATCTAAAGAAATCACCAGTAGAGTAAAAAGAAAACCCACAAATTGGGAAAAACTCTTAGCTGGCTGTCCTTCAGACAAAGGTCTTCTATCTAGATCATACAAAGAATTAAAAATCATCAACCTCCCCAAATTCAAAGACCCAATCCTAAAATTGGCATATGAGATGAATACACACTTCTCAGATAAAGAAATACAAATTGCAAATAAGTACATGAGAAAATGTTCAACATCATTAGTCATTCAAGAAATGGAAATTAAAACAACATTGAGATTTCACCTCACCCCACTAAGAATGACTAGCATTAAGAAATCAACAAATACCAAATGCTGGTGAGGCTGTGGAGAAATAGGAACTTTTCTCCACTGCTGGTGGAAATGAAGACTGGTGAAACCACTGTAGAAATAGTTTGGAGATTCCTCAGCAAACTAGGTCTAGGGATTCCATTCAACCCAGCTATTCCCCTTCTGGGTATTTTCCCAGAAGATCTGAAAACATCATTATCACTGCAATATATATGCACCCATGTTTATAGCAGCTCAATTTGTAATAGCTACCTTGTGGAAGCAACCGAAATGTCCATCCACAGAGGACTGGATAAAAAAACTGTGGAATTTTTATATAATGGAATATTACTCATCTATAAAGAAAGACAAACTTGAGGCTTTTATAGGTAAGTGGTCACAAATATCAAACATAATCATAAATGAAATAAATCAAATGTGCATGTGTAGGCAACATATTGTATCACTAGTGTAAGAACCTAAAAGTGTGAATATAAATTAGGAGATATGAAAAACATTGTGAAATGAAAGGAAAATACTCAAAAGTAAGGAGTAACTGGGATGAGGGGAAAGAGAAAAGGAAGAAAAGGATAATTATGTATATATGTATGTATGTATATGCAGGATAGCTAGCATAGTTGTACTACTGACTTCTGTCACTTAATTGTAAGAAACAGTTAATGATTAGTTGTTTGATCAATCTTGCATGTCTATATTTGTTTTCCTGAGTACACACTTTGAAGTTATCAATATGTAATACAACAACCATTGTTAATTCCCTGTCATTTTGTCTGTACTTCGGTTTTGTTTGTACTATTCTTGTGCTACTTTGTAAGTAGCTATCTGTTTGTTATTATGTTTTCATTCTTTTACTTTAAAAACATAAAATTAAATTTTAAAAAAGAAAAAAGGGTAATTTAAAGTTTCTAAGTACTAAGTAATGATAAGGGGGTAGAGGTATTAATTACACTGATTTGATCAGTATACCATACAAATTTATTTGAAACAACATACTATACACCATGAATATGTACACGACGGAATTATTATGTTAGTAAAAATTTTTAGATACTTAAGGAAAAAATAGTAATGAAAGTATTAATAGAACTGAATTCCAGATTTCCTACCTACGTTTTGGACATAAGATAGACACCTGTATTTTCTAATCCATTTTGTAATAAGCTGTTTGTAAATATGTAGTAATACACGGAGTCCACCAAAAATATATACACATTGCAGGAAAAGAAAAATTGTATAAATATTTTTATACTAAATCATTCAGACATTAGATAAACACAAGTTATCTTTGGCCTCTACAATCACAAAAGGTGCTTAAAGTGGTGGCCATGAGCTTCCAAATATTTATTAGTATAGTAAACTGCTTCTTGGGAGTCCTTGGTCACCTGACATTGCTGCACATATATTTTCAATTTCTTCTCTGAAGGCCGGGAGTGCAGTGGGTTTTCTGTGACATAGAACATCCTCTAGGGTCCTCCATATAAGCATAATGCCATCTGTCAAAAAAATACTACTTTTATTTTCCTGAACTGTATATATGTTTTTAGTGGACTCTGTATTGCTTATAAAAATAACTTGAAATTTTTAAATGTCCATCAAATGTATGGACTCATAGAGATGAAAAGTTTCATCATTTTCACAAACTTCTTATAATAACTTGAAATTTCGATGGTTGTTTTGAGTAATTTGGCCAATTACTTTCTTTTTTTTTATTTGTTCTTTGAGGCTTTCTCAATAGAGGCATTCTTTCAGGTCAATCTGGTTTCCATGGGCACCACTATGAAAACCAAAATGGTTGCAGATGCTTGCAGTCAATTCATTTAAATCCAAATTGGTGTTTGGAACTGTGGATGGAGACAAAATCTTTTCAAGGATGTGAGGAGAAATTACTAAAGAATGCAAACCAAATACAAGCAAACCTAGTACAATGGGAAAGGGAAAACAGGTACAGGGCATGAGAATGCTTGTGCTAAAGTCCCTGTCCACCCAGGTAAAGCAAGTGACCTTGGAGCCTCACTATTCTCATGTGTGAATGGGGAATGATAATAAATAGGCTTTGGGGTGCCAAGAATTAAATCAAGTAACCTACCTGGAGCATCGGGCACAGCATCTGGCACAGCTCTTCTGGAGGGAAATATTCAGTTTCCTTATGTGTGCTGAAAACACAGTGCTAGATTGGCAGTCCCTGCTAGTCTTTTTTTTTTTTTTTGCGGTACTGGGGATCGAACTCAGGACCCTGCGCTTGCTAGGCAAGCGCTTATTCCACTGAGCTATATCCCCAGCCCCCAATCCCTGCTAGTCTAAGAGAAGATTTAATGCTGCTTTGCTCTTGGGACCCAACCCTAGCAGTCTTCAAGGCAAGTTACTGCATCTTGCCCTAGGAGCAGAGCTGACATCTTTGACAGAGTCTTAAGCGCAGATCCCTCTGGGGCGTTATAACTGAGACAAGACAGAGCAGCTGGCAGTGATTGGCCTCACATCCATTCAGGGATTGAATATAATGTGGATTACCGTGGAACGCCTTGCTTTTTCTACAGAGAGAGTCCTATGAATTTTAGCTGGTTTAAAACCCTTTGATAATTACTTCTATCATCAATTACACAGCTGAAAGTTGAAAGAAAAGTCCCTATATTCTTAGAAACATGGAGACTTTATCCCTTTGTTCCCAAAGAGGATAGTGTGGCACTAATCGCTACCAGTTTGCCATCGCTATTTTATTGCTCAGACTTAGAAAACAGTACTTAGATCCTCTTTCTGCTTCATTTCCTGACACACTCCTCCACCTACCCTCTACAAGCCCAGGATCCCTGAACGTATCCTTTCATATTTCATTCTTTGAGTCTTCAAATATTTTGACTTTAAAAAGTAAGACTCATTTTCCCTGTCCTGCTTCTGGCATATTCGAAGCACTCATGAGGTAACAGCATTTAGAAACATGACTAATACGATTAACACAGAGGAGGCCAAAGCAGGTAGAAACCTGGACCCTTCATTGAGCTAAACCTAGCACCCAGAGAATGCTCTTTCTTTTTGATTCCCAGCTGATTTGCTTGCAATATTGGAGTGACACTTAGCATTTGGCAGTTAGAAGTGAGGACTTAAGGGAATGGCAAAATAAACATATGTGGTCACATTTTGTAGACTGGCCCCACTCTGCCTTGAAACTGATGTCAGCACATGTTGCATTAAAGACAGATAGACATACAGATAGATAGATGATAAGTAGATGACAGATAGATAGATAGATAGATAGATAGATAGATAGATGATAGGTAGAGAAACAATGCTTGAAAATATAAAACCTGCTGACAGTTTCATATGGAGACAGGTAGAGTTACATTGCTTGTCATCAGCATCGTTCAACTTCAATACAGTTTTCAATCTTGCCTGCCTAATGACATTCTGAGCAGGGGAAAAAATCAGATATGGCATCTGCAAAGGAAGAGGATTAAAAATAATAACAGTAATTTTAAAGGTTTTGCCGGGCATGATGGTGCACTCCTGTAACCCCAGCACATGGGAGGCTGAGGCAGGATTGTTGTAAATTCTAGACCAGCCAGGGCCACAAAGTGAGTTCAAGGCCAGCCTGAACTGTATAAGAAGACTCCAAAAACTATAAAAATAAAAAATAATTAAAAGGTTTATACCATAAATTCATAAAGAGTACCTTAATAGGCTTGTGCAGGTGCCTATGAGGATAATAACCACATAGCTTCCACTCAATTA
The DNA here is from genome assembly GCA_004027595.1 of Dinomys branickii. Taxonomy (NCBI): domain Eukaryota; kingdom Metazoa; phylum Chordata; class Mammalia; order Rodentia; family Dinomyidae; genus Dinomys; species Dinomys branickii. The sequence goes on along the minus strand of PVLD010009753.1, from coordinate 34,786 downwards.
GTGAGATAAGAAATGAGCTTCTCAGACTAACATCCTTGTCTTCTTCCATCTTAGAAATCATTCACTTAACAAGTATTTATTAAGCAGCTCCTTGTGTTAAATAATGGTAATCAAAGAAGTTAATGTGGAAGTAGGTCCTGTTCTGATGTCATTATATTTATGGTAGGAAAACATATGCACATCCGTTAATGTAAATAATCTATTGTAACCAATGCAGAAATGTATTTGATACTCTGAAAAGGTAATAGGAAGTTCTACTTGAGATTAGGATGGAGACTAGGAAATGCCTTTGAGAATGCTCTGACTTCTTAGAAATAAATGATGACTATCTACTACAGCAGTGTGGATTCTCTCTCTCTCTCTCTCTCTCTCTCTCTCTCTCTCTCTCTCTCTCTCTCTCTCTCTCTCTCTCTCTCTCTCACACACACACACACACACACACACACACAGTAACTGCCCATGTGCAACAAATCCTAAACAACATGAATTCATGTACTAATTCCTATCTACAAAGTCCATGATTAATAAAATACCATCATAGTAAAATCGGGTTGGGTTTAGCCATCAGAGTAGAGAATAAATGTCACATATGAAAGCTATAGTAGATTCAGTTATTGTCAAGAAGCGAGAATAAGAAGCAGAAAATACATATTTAATAATGGATCCTAATATATAAACAGAAATATTTTTCTAAATTATTAATAATGACAATTTACTAACAACGATGATGATAACAAGCTATTAACCACGTGCCAGTTTCTGTTTGAAGTACACCCTGTGCACAACGCCATTTGATGCTGGTAACAGTCTATTTTATTCATATCAGTACGCAAAGGGATTTTTCTAAAGAGGAATGAAAAACTGAATTTGTTCTAGCAGATAGAACTCTCAAGGAAGCCAGATGAGAGGCAGAATTGAGGGAGCGTATTGTAGCTGCAGGTGAGATCTTAGGAAGGAAGAGTCCAGCAGTACAAGGTGTAAAAGTTAGACAGTTAGACAGGATGTCAGAGAAGAATCATAGTTCCAGCACTGACATCAATTTAATTGATATTAAATTGTTTAATCTTTTATTTAACAAAACATGTTTTGACATCAAGTATATAGCAATGATAATATATCAGTAAGAGTAACTATAATTCCTAATTATGGCATTACAATTGGCAAGGACTGGGGCTCAAAGAGGAAGATCTAATCTATGGACTGATATTGATTCCCTTGGAGACAGTAGCTCACATGCCATGTTTTTACCAATCCTTCATTTCCCAGGAGGCCTTACAAAAGAGAACAACTTGCTCAAAAGCTAGCAGCAGGGTCAAATCCTAGGAAGTTATGGCCATCATCTTTCTTCGTTGTGCTAAGAAACCTTGCATCGGAGACCAGCCTGACACTTGGTCTAGTTGCTTCTTTAAAAGCAAAACCTAAGTTTAATGTCCACTGATAAAAAAAAAATCATGAAAGACATCTGGGAGACACCCCCACCATGTGATAGACATGAGCAAGCAAGAGAATGTGGGTGATTCATTCTTTACACCCTCTACTTTCTAAAGTGCAAGTCAGAGCCTAGACACACCCCATAAAAGAGAAAACAGCATCTCTTTCTGGGTGCGAAAAATCATGACAATAAAATTGAGATCAGGTTGTTGTTGAAGGACTCCTTTTCCTGTACATAGGAACTTTCACACTGAGTAGCTTGCCTCCTCATCCTCACAAAAAGAACAGAAAGTTACTTTGATTTCTTTTATTTCTCTGAAGCACAAGGTTAATGAATTGTCTACTCATTGATTTTAAGGCTATTTTATGAAGTCAAGGGGATCAACCCCTGAGACTTGGGACAGTTTCTCAAAAATATAAAATATAAGCAACCAAGTAGTTAACAGTTTCAGCTACCCATGTACAAAGCAAAGGACGGAGCCATGAATCTGGAGAGGTGGGTTTAATCCTGGTGTGCACGTGATCTTCGGCATGAAACTCGGCCCCTACATGCCCTTTGGTTTCTCGATCCATCAAAAGATGAGCTCTAGTGTCTTGCTGTTCTGCCTTTAGGCAATTTTTAAGCTAAAGATATACATAAAGTTGATAAAATTATACTAAGGCGCACCAGCCAATATCATCTCCAGATGAAAAGTTAGGGCTTAAATGAGGTGCCCATAAAGGTCTTTGCGTAAGAACTAACTGCCAAAGCAACATAGAGGGAAAATTTCAATCTCCTTCCAAAGCTGTTTTTCTATGGATTTTCATCTAAGTATGTGTATAGTATGACATATTCCCAATCTTCCATTTCCCATAAAAATAGAACATGTTTGTGTCTCCATGAATTTTTCAGAAGGGGTTGCTTAAAATCCACAAATTTATAAATTAGAAGTATGAAATGCAATATGTATCATTTTAAAAGAGTTAAAATAAAACATCACTAAAGGGAAGTAGAATATATTATTTGGCTGTGAGAAGACTGTTCCTACTACTTGGTGGAATGAACATGCAGGATACAGTGTGTTAAAGGAATAAAAATGACCGCATTTATGAAATTTAGAAATTTAAAAAGACCCGTTTCAGCAGCCTGCATCTCATTAGCAAGTATTTTTTTCAAATTTTAGCTTTTAAATTATCATAGAGTAAAATTAACTTTTATTCAAATATAGTTTTTATGCATTTAAAAATGTTGTACAGATTCCTGTGATCATCACCTCAATCTACACATAGAATTAGTTCATTAACCTGAAAAATCTCTTTAGCCACTGCCTCCACAGTCACAGCCTTGTCCTACTTCTCACCACTAATAGTCCACTAAGCCAACAAATACATTTGCTTAGACTTTAGTTGGAGAGTTTTTAAAAGAATATTATGCTATTCTTTTTAAGAACAATATAATACTATACAAGGTATAGCTTTTTGAGGCTGGCTTCTTTTGCTCACCTGTGCAATTAATTCAAGAGCTTCAATCTATCAATATTTGATTACTTTTGATTTGTGGATTGTATTCCAAAGTAGAGATGTACCACAGTCTATCTATTCATTGCTGGAAGAACTTTTGGGTTTCTTCTAGTCTGGGCCAATTAAGAATACTGTTACTATAAATATTCATGTGTAGAGTTTTGTGTGAACATAAGTGTTCATCACTCAGGAGTGTGTCATGTCATACTTGTATGTTTAACTTTATAAGAAACAGTCAAATTGGTTTTCAATAGCTATTCCATTCACAGGCATCTTTGCGTGAAAACACACAGGTAGCTAAGGCACATTTTTCTTAACTGGTTTCCAACTGTCTCTTGTTGAGCTGTACACAAGTCCCATCACATTGCCCAGCCTATCCAAGGTAAACTCATATCCCAGAGTCTATCATGATGTCTCTCCCTTCTATACCTTTATTTCCTCTGCCTGAAATGCTCAACCTTTCCGGAAATATTAGCATTTTTAAAACACACTTCACACCACCACTGAAGTCTTCCCTTGACCTTCTTTTCAAACAGGATAATTCTTTCATTATGTACTAATCTGTCAAATCCTCACTTTATACAAGGCTTGTCCTCCCTTCATTCCTTTCTTCATTCCTTTCTTCCTTCTCACACTGAGCAAATACTTAATGAGTTTCAACTGTGTTTCAAGAATTCCCTGGTTTCAAAGGTAAAGCCTAGCCCAATGTCTGGTATGAGATACATAATTAGGAAATACAGAGCCTAATGGCATGGCCAAGATTGCATGTCCTTTAAAAATAAAATCTATCTCTGTCAATAATTTCTTTAACCATCACTTGATTAATCCATTCCTCACCTCAGGGACAGCTATATCTTTCCAAAACAGCTGTTTCATGATCTTTATATCATATGAGATAATCCATGGAGGTTCCATAAATATTTGTTGGAAATCCTATTTTACAGTGGTAGCTTTTCATTTAATACAAAGCTAAGCTGTTTCTAAAAATATTTTATTGGAAAATTTACTTCCTGTTTTTATACTGAAAGATTTGTTCAACAAAAATTATGTTGCCTCATCATGGTCAAGGTTTTCATAAACATTAAGTAAAATATAATCTTTTCAAATTTCATGCAGTAAGCAAATTTCCTCAATGGAAGCTCATTTTGGGGGGGACCTGAGATTTGCTTAAATAATTGAATATGGTCTGCAACAAGTGTTTGTGATGCTTTCAGTTTTGCTTTGATAATAAGGCTTTGTGGTAATTAAGTCACTTCGTTCAGTAGCTGGTTAGGTTAATGAATATCCATTAATCCTATAGTTTGACTGATGAACCATTTTCTTCACTAACAAGTCACTGAATGTGAACAAAACTGTAGGTCCTAGAATGGAAGATGAATAACATGTTGTCCAGAAGATTCCAAATAAGAAAAATACATGGTGACATCGAGCCCAGAAAGGGTGGGGACAAATGGTTACTAAAATTGCATTTCACAAAGATTTAAGGGTTACCATCTACCTCTGTATTTTGGGCTGCTGCTTCTTTTGTTTCAAGCTCAGCAAATGCAAATCCTGGAGGTTTTCTTATGGGTGTAAAATGAAGGGTGCTGGATTTAACCCAATTCCCACATTTCTTAAATACTTTCTGAATCCAAGTGTGATTAGTATTCTTCTGATGCACTCCTAAAATGAAGTTAATGTAGCCAAGAATATTTTAAAGCAGCATATTTTAAAATCCTTCATATTATGAACAGGCTTTTCCAGAAACCTACATTAGACGGTCTCTGTCCCTTAGTATATTTTGTAGGGCAAATCTACAAAAAGAACAACACAGTTACCACCTCTTTCCACACAAAATTCACAGTTTAAAGGAGAGAATGACAGGTGCAATAAAAGATTTTCTCCTGAAATGCGATGGATATTTCTGCTCTACTCGGGCAAAGAGGGGTGAAAGAAATCCTAAACTGATTTCTTTACTGTACAGTCTTTATTTTTCTCTCTCCTTCTGGAGAAAGTTCAAAAGTAAGTAGAAGCAATTTTTGTTGGCCTAGGGTAGGCTGATTCTGGAGTTGCTCCAGTAGTGGTCGGAATGTATTACAGGAGAGAATAGTGTGCATGAATCTTTAAAAACACTGGCTCTAGAATTTCTCCCTGGACCCTAAGAAAGTCAGAGGTGTGCTGGAGCCTTTGTATGTGGGCATTTTACTGTGCACTAAGATGAAAGCCATAAACCTTCCAATCTGAAGTCAATCGGCTTTGAATTTAGACTCGAGTAGATTTTCTGTCTCTCACTTCTAAGATCAGACTCAAGCTGTCAACCTTTCCCATTCTCAATATCCTCGTCTGAAAATTAGACATGAATGTGCATAACACGGGACTGTTAGCATTTTCTGAGTGAGTGGTGTGGGCCAGGGCCACATTTAAGGTGGAAGCTTAATTACTGCTTTTTGTTTTATTATTTGTAATACCATAAAACCTTAGCTTGAGGCAAATTTATGCCACTTATAATGTGTTCTATAATTATAGTGTGGAACACCATAGCAGTTTATAAAGTAGTCACTGCAGTATCTATGAGACACTAAAGGCCAATAGCAGTCAAACAAAGTCTAAGAATAACAAATATTCCGTATACTTACCTGTACTTACTAAGCCCTCAGAGTGGTTCTCAGCCCTGTACATAGACTAATTCATTTAATTAGCAAAGTCTCTGTTTGGAGTAGAAACTATTTTTTATCATTTTCGTTTTGCAAATCAAAGGAAATGACTCCAAGTGTCTAACTTATCCAAGGCAACTCAGTTGGGAGCAACAGACACAATATGAAAACCCAGGCAATTTGACTGCAGAGTCTATTCACTAAACCACTGAAATATCTCACCCTTTACATTGAAAACATAACTTCATGTTTATATTTTCTCATTGACTTCACAATAACCCTGGGAAATAAGCTCCTCCAGAAATGTTCTGTCATTCTCTCCTCTGTACTCTTGAATCTCTCCTTTAGCTCGTGGCTTAACATTCAATTTTTCTGCCTTGAAGCTGCAGACTAAACTTTCTGGCCGATTCACTTTCTCAAACTGCATAACTCATGGGCATCCTGAAAACAGCACCATTCTCTGGTGTCTACACAGATGACAGCGAGGGTTTACAAGGTTACAAGTTTAAAAAGAAAATATCCTCTGCCATTTATCTTAAGCAGAAAAATGTAGAAAAAATGGAATTTATCAACAGAAGATGGAGATACTCTCTAGAACCCAAAGTAAATACAGTCTGAAGAGATTAACAGGAAACAGTAAAAACAAAAGTAAAAACATTCACCCTCAGAGTTCCTTCATCCGTCCCTGTAACACCATGCCCCACATCGTGTTCTCTTTAACTGCCTCCTTTATTGTTTCTTGCTGCAAACCAGTTAACTAGTTTTCTCCCCTTCTCTAGCTTTTGGCAGAATATAGCCACCCTATTCTTCCAAATATCACAGGCTGTTCATTTGTACCCAGAAAATCCACTATCTGTGGATCTCCATTCTACGTTCTGAATTGCTTGGATACTGTTAGGGGATTATATGCCCACTCTTATTAACCCTTATGGGAAGGCAGTACTGGAGGAACAGGGTCACATAATAAAATTACGACATCAAGGTCCACACTTTTAGGAAGATTACAATGATCAGAAAAGAGGCCTGGATTGCTTACTGGGTAGAAACCTCAAGAAATGCTTCTTTATATAAGGTTCTCCCACCTCACATATTCTTGCATTAAGGGCTTTGTCATATTGCACGTTATCTGTGCCTTTAGGATCTCAAAGACTATGTTATATCCTGAGATTCTTGCAAAGAACTTTCTATCATACAAAGAAGAATTCTCCAACATAAAATTGTCTTTCAGAGTACAGCTCAATATGATTATAGTTCATTCAGGACAGTGTAACCTAAGAGGCACTGCAAAAGATGGAAAAGGTTCTCAAAAGTGTGAACTGTTTCTCAAGATGTCAAGATGAAAGAGTTTAAGATGTTCTCATTTTAAATTTTATTGTTTTTTCAAATGTATACTTACTTATCACATGGATTCATCACTTTCAGAAAGAAACATACGCTGAAAATTATGGCTTCAGATCAAACACTCTTTGCTCAGTAAACTTTCTCTGCTGGAGAAATATTGCTGAATATAGGAAATGATTGCTTCTGCTGCTCCAAGTAGGTGACTCTGCCAGGTAATTTTAAAAAGTATTAATTATACTTCAAAGGTGACTATTTATACATAATTAATTTTTCCTCAAACAATCAGTACAATTTTGAAGAACAGAAGGCTTGAACAAGAGTCTAAGCTGAATGTGACACTCTGATCTCTACTCTGTTCACGTTTAATGTTGTGCAGATGGGCTTCACAGATCTAGGTGCCAGGAATCCCGAGTTCTCTCTTGCTCTGAGACCTTCAGTAAATGACTTACTTTCTCTGAACTTCACTTACCCCCATTTTAGGCAAGGATTACTATGCCTACCTCTTACAACTATTGTGTCTTTTATCATAGTCCCTGCAATATAGCATATCCCAACAAGTGTTTGTTCTTTTCTTCTCTGCTTATCTGACACAGGTCCCTTTCTATTTTATGCACTATATCTCATGAGAGGGGATAATACTTCATAACCCTGTGATTTACGTGACATTTTATTAATTGGTTTGTATCTAGGTGTCTACTATGTGCTTGACAACATTGTAGATGAGAAAGCACAATTGAATTTCCATATCATTTTTCACTTACACATATATCTGGTAAGAAACTACCCCTATATTAAATGGATATAAATACAAGATAGCATATTTTAATAAAAGGATATTATGATATATGAGAATTTATTTGCTCAAACAGCTGATTCTTTCCAATCATCCTCTTCATGACCGGAGTCTGCTAAGTCATCATCTAATAATCTTGTGCTTACGAGGCATCCAAAATAAAAATCAGTATGTGTTATTGGCACATAACTTAAATTTACTTGATTCTTAATAAGTCTTCTTAATTTTTGATAGGTGCATTTGGTTTTATGTTTTGTTTTGTTTTATATTAAAGAAAAAACAACACAAAAGACAAAAGCAAAACAATACAGGACTTCAAAACAAGAAGATAGGAATTAATGTGGTTGTTATATTACATATTGTTATCTTCAACAAAGTTGCTCAGATTACCAGATACAAGAATGTAAGATTGGTCTAACAACTAAAGACAATAAACAATAATAAAAGAAATTAGAAACGACGTAGGGAACCTTGCTGGTCTCTTACTGTGGCCCAGAGAGGAGCAGCAGCGGTATGAGGAAAATAAAGACAAGAGCTGGGTCAGGCGGAGGTCACTCCTTACCTGATTGGCAGGAGGACCTAACTTCAACAGTGCGGGCACTTATTTATACTTTTGCAAAGTTAGTGTCCTGAGAGGTAATATTGCCTAAAGACTGTAATTGTCCAGGCAGGATGTTTTTCTCAAGACTGAGGTGACTTCACTGCTGGAGGCACTCTGGCTTTATCCTGCCCTCACACACATGACCAATTTCCGGCTCCAGCAGCTCCCAACAAAACAATGCAGAGTTTTACTAAACAAAATGGTATCAGTACAACAATGGTTGTTATATTGCATATTGTTGTCTTCAAATTAGTTGTTCAGATTATCAGATATAAGCATGCAAAATTGTTCAAGAAAACAAAATTGAAGCATTAACTGTTCCTTTCAATAAATCAGTAGGCATCAGCAGTACAATTATCCCAGCTATCCTTTTTTATACATATATATTTTTCCCTTCCTTCTTTCTTTTCTCCTTTCCCTCATCCTAATTGTTCCAATAGTTGCATTTGTTATTTCTATTTTTTTCTAATTGCAAATTCATATCTTTTTTGCACTTAAATGATTATTAAAGCACAATACCTATATTTTTATCTGTATATGTTGTATGATCCCTAACCTTCTAACAGTTAATAAGCTCACCAATATGTTGACTACATTGACCAGGCTCTATAAAAAATATTGCACATATATTTTCCAATTTATTGCTTGATTTATTCATTTTCTTTTTTAGCCAATGACATTTTTTTGAAATTTTAGTTATTTGAAATTATCTGTAGTTAACTTTATGTTGTTTACTTTTATCTCTAGCAAATTGTGCTAACCAAATAACTCCTAGTAAATGATTGCATAGGATAGCTTACAATGGGAGAATTTATTAAATGAAATAGAACAAATAAAATGTGGGTCAAAAAGTGAGATTCAACCTAAATGAAGTCTAGAAGCAAAGAATGTGCCTCGCAGTGTAAATTTGGATTTGATGAACAGGACTCTTGAGTCCACAAAATTCTGCATCTGTGGCCAGTAAATGCTGTTCTTTCTAATACTCTGTGTATAATACTTAGGCTTGTGTGGCTTACTTATTTCACTTACTATTATGGTTTCAAGGTACATCCATTTTCCTACAAATGACTCAAATTTATGCATCATTATGCCAGAGTAGTACTCCCTTATGTATAAACCCACATCTTTATCCATTTATGTGTATGAAGTATATAGATATGCTACTTCCAAAATTTACCTATTCTGAATTGCACTTCTATAAACATGGTTATGCATGATATCTTTGGCTCTTTTGAGAAGATGTGTGGAAGGGAAATAGCTGGGTCAGATAGAATTTCTAGTTTTAGGATTCTGAGGAATTGTACTGATTTCCATAGTGGTTGTAACAGCTTACATTGCCACCAACAGTGTAGAAGGAATCCTTCTTCCCCACTGCCTTCCTAAAGCTTGTTATTCTTTGGTTTGTTTATGATGGCCTTTCTTTCTGGAGTGAGAAAAACTCGCTGTTTTTTAATATTCATTTCTCTGAACATTAACATTTTTTCTCATATTCATTTGCCGTTTGCACTTCTCAGAAGTATCTATTAATTTCATTTGCCCACTTGTATTGCATACTTTTAATTGTCTAAAGGGATGGGTAAACTTCAATTTGATGTCCCTTCTGGCAATCCAATGACCCCCAAGTAAGTTGCAGTAGTGTTGCCAGGGAAAACTCAGTAAGTCATCCAAGAAGCCATCAACCAAGGAGGAGGAAGTACCTCACATATTTGTGGTGCCCGTCATATGACATGAATCAAGCATATCCTGTTTATTTTTCATAACTATGCTTCGTGATGGGCATAGTTATTCTTATCTCATAAATAAGAAGAAACTGAATCTCAGAGAGACTAGCTGTTATACTCAGTGTTGAGCAGCCAGTAACTTGTAGGTTAAGAATTGAAACCCAGGACTTTTGGGCTATCAAAAATAAGATTTTACTTATAGTAATATAAAATTTCTTTATGGCCAGTTTCCCAAGTAAAACCACATTGTTTTTTGTCAAGATACACTGCCCTTGGTTTGACTGTGAGTATCATCTCTCTACTCTAGAATTCATGAATTTCTTCCACTTGGAATAGCTGAGTATATTTGCAGTCAGGACATCCATCTCTCAGATTGCTGTGGGAAGTCCCCAGGCTGACTAAAATAAGCTATAGCCCTTTGAACCAAACTGAAAAGAAGAGTCAATCTCCTGGAGGGCCTTGTTCTCCCACTATTATTTCATTAAGGGAGAACACCGTACTCCCCTTTTCCTGACCTCCCTTGCAAAGGAAGAAAACTTTTCTGTACACAAAAACTCCCAAGTGTAAAGAGAAATAATGAAGTTATATGGTCCAAAACCCCATATCAAGGTGATATGGTGCATCAACATCAGGGAAAATGATTTCATCATTGCAGAAGAAAGTCCTTTACTTTCTGATGTTTGGGTGTAATCCAATAGACAAAGTAGGAAGCATCAAGGAGACTTCAATTGATTGGTGGCATGGTTTTGTTCTGTACCAATGTGTGATAACATAGGTGACAAACTGCTCAAGTTTGTAAAAAGAAACATTTATTGGAACTCAGTAGATTATGAGGACCTAAAATAGAGCTTACTGGTAATAATAGAAGTAAAGGGAGATGTATTTTTAAAAGTAAGTATGATTCCATGAATAAGAATAAGTATGAAGAAATCGATAGAATAAGAACAAAAATAACAAAAGTGAATGTTTATTAAATACCTACCACCTTCCAAGGCAAAATTCAGTACTTTACAAACATGGTAACATTTTATTTCTTAACCAAACCCAGGTAGGTTATGTACTCAGCCTTGTGTTACAGGCAAAGAAACAATTGCAGAAGAATTAATTTAGCTTCCCAACGTTTCACAAACAACCTAAAAAATTGAGAGTGGTCCCAGATCTGATTGAATACAGTGGAGGAGTTTAACAGTGGAGATGACAGAAACAAAAAGTGAAAGATAAAGCCGGCTTTACAGGACATTGTTGACTTCATTTGTCCATGCTGGGGTCATTTGTTCATGCTGGGAGAGAAACCATCAGGCCCGTGGGAAAGTCTGAGGCAGGAGCAGCCACAGCAGGTGAGGATATGCTCAGGAGGATGGCACAGTCTTGGTGGAAGAGGCAGAGAAGGATGAGAAGAAATATGGGATGGAATGCTAGAGAAAACTAGCTCCAGGGCAGGACATAAACATGAAGGAGACATTATTTTTAAAAGAGCACAAAAGGGGAAAACTCCAAAGCATAACACAATAGCCAATATTTTCTGAGCAGACATTGGGACAAACACTCTTCTTAATGCTTTGCTTCAGTAATAAAATTCTCACAATAATTTAGGCAAGAAATACTTTTATTAATATCCTTCTTCCAATTAGGGCCTAGAATAAAGTGGTGACCTTACATAGCAACGATCTTAGGGCTAGAGACTAACAACCAGGATTTATGCTGAGGCCATTGAGACCTGGAGCCCTTATTCCTTTTATTGTCTTCTAAAAGCTTTTTAATGAAGTTTAACCTATGAAGAATAAGTTTACAGCTTATAAACATAAAATATAATACATTTTCATAAAATGACACATTTATGCAACCACCTGGGTCAGGAAAGAAAACACTTCCAGTACTATATTTACCCACTCTGCAGAGCTATTCCCTTCCCCTCTCCAAATATAATTATTACATGATTTCTAATGTCATAAATCAATTTTGACTGTCTTTGAACTCTACATAAACTGAATTATGCAGCTTATATCATCCTTCCCTAGTTGTTTATATTCAATGTATTTGTAAGGTAGTCCATGTTGTTCTCTTAACTATAGTTTATACATTCCATCACAGTGTAGCTCAGTTTCATTCCTATACCAACATATACACACATACACTACTGTGGAGTGATTTCTGCATTTTTTGCATCTTGTATCTAACACAGCTAGACCATCTGTGAATACCCTTTCTTTGTGTGTGCACACATTTTTGTTGTATATATGAGGAGATGAATTGCTAGATCACATTGTGTATGTTCAACCTTAGCAGGCAATACCAAACAGGTTATTTTTTTTATTTTAAAGAGAAAAAGTTAAAAAGTCATATAGACTTTCAAAACAAAGTAACAGGGGACTAACAATGGTAAATACATTGTGCACTGCTATCTTCAAAGGAGTTGCTTAGATTAAAAGATATAGGCATGAAAAATTAATTAAACAATATAAGCACAAACTTCTTTTCAATGACTAATACAAATTAGTAGTATAATTATCTTAGCTATCTTGGGTATACAGATATGTACGTATAATTTTTTCTTTTTGCTTCTTTCTTTCTCCTTTCCCCTTCCCAGGAAATTAACAATGGTTGTTATATTACATATTGTTATATTCTAATTAATTGTCCATATTACCAGATATGGGCATACAAAATTGATCAAACAATTAGGCATTAACTGTTCCCATTCAACAAACCAATAAAAATTAGTAGTATAATTATCTTAGCTATCCCTGTGCATGTATATATAATTTCCCCTTCCTTCTACCTTTCCTTTCTCCTTTCTCCCATCCCGGTTCTTCTTTCCTTCTGAACAGTTTTGCCCCCTTTCACAATACCTATTGTACATTTGGAACTTAATTGCTCTTTGTGTTTCTTACACTAGGCAGACAATATGATGTGCACACATGTCTCATTTACTTCACTTATGAGAATGGTCTCAAATTGCATCCACTTACCAATGAAAGCCTCGAGTTTCTCCTTCATTATAGCTGAGTAGTACTCTATTGTATACAAATACCACATCATTGTTATCTATTCCTCAGTTTATGGAAGCATTTGGGTTGTTTCCAAAATTTAGCTATTAGAAATTGTGCTGCGATAAACAGGGGTACACATAATCTCTGTGACACGATGTTTTTAATTCTTCTGGAAAAATAACCAGAAGACGTATAGCTGAGTCAAATGGGACTGCTAATACTAGTTTTCTGAGGTATCTTCACACTGATTTCCACAGTGGTTGTACCAGTGTACACTCCCACCAACAGTGGAGAAGGGATTTTTCTCCCCACAGCATCGTTTTTATTGGTTGATTTCTTGATGATGACCATTCTTTCTGAGGTGAGGTGGAATCACAGAGTTCTTTTAACTTGCATTCTTCAACTGACCAATTTTTTTTAATGGGGTTAAGACTTGTTTTATTTATTTATTTATTTATTTATTTATCTAGTCTTTTTGAGACAGGGACTCATTATGCCATTCAGGCTGGTCTTACATTCACTTTGTAGCCCAGCCTTGTGACAGACTCAGTGATCCTCGTGCCTCAGCCTCCCCGGTGCTAAGATTACAGACATGTGCCACCATCCCCATCTTTCAGTGACCAATTATGTTGAACACTTTTCATATATTCATTTACTGTTTATATTTCTTCATCTCAAAACTGTGTATTCATCTCAGATGCTCATTTTTTGATTGGGTCTTCAAATTTTGGAGGCCTGATTATTTTCAGTTGTTTAGTGTTCAAGATAGAAGTCCTTTGTCTGAGGGACAGTAGGCTAAAATATTTTCCCCTCTTTCAGTTTTCTTTTCATTCTGTTGGTGACATGTTTTGATGTGCAAGAGCCTTGTAATGGTGTGAGATCTCAATTGTTGATTCTTTGAAGCACTTCTGGTGCAGCTTGTGTTTTGTTCATGAACTCTCTGCCCACCCCTATGTCTTCAAGACTTCCACCTACTTTCTCTTCCAGGATATGGTGCATATATATTTATGATTGTTATCTCTTCTTCTTGCCATTTTCCCCTTACAAGTATGTTATTATCTTCTTTATCTCTTTTGATCATTCTTGGCTTGAAGTTCACATTGTCTGCCAACAGAATAGCTGCCCTTGCTTTTTCTGACATTCTTGTTGCATGGAATATTGATTTCCATCATTTGACTTTCAGTTTGTGAATTTATTTTCATGTTAAATAGGTTCCTTGTGTACAGCACATAGTTAGATCTTATTTCTTGATCCACTCTGCCAGTCTGTTTCTTTTGATTTGTGCCTTGAGACCGTTTACGTTGATGGCTATAACTGATAATTATTGACTTATCCTTGTCATGTTATTTTCCTGCTGTTGGTTACCTGCTTTTTCCCTCTGTTTAATTTCTTACTGCCTGGTAGTTTCTTTCTGTTGTCATTCTTGGAATTGTGGTCATTTTTAACTCTGTCTAGAGTAGTTATAAGTATTCTGTATGGGTTGGTTTGGTGGTCATGAATTTCTTCAGTTGTTTCTTGTCATGGAAGTATCTTATTTCCCCATTAATTTTGAAGGATAGTTTTCAGTCTGGATTGAAAGTCGCTTTCTTTTAGAACTTGAAATACTCCACTCCAAGCTCTTCTTGACTTGAGGGCTTGTGCTGAGAAGTTGGCTGTGATTCTATAGGCTTTCCTTGTCAGATGATCTGTTTCTTTTCTCTCACAGCTCTTACTAATCTACTCTTGTGCTCAATTTCTGGGATCTTGATTATTAAATATCTGAGGGTAGATTTATTTTGGTTATGTCTAATTGGATTTCTATGCACCTCACATAAGATATTTCAGTTTTTTTTCCCATGCTTGGTCAATTTTCTGCTATTACTCCTGCAAATAGTATTTTATATCATTCATGTGAATTCCTGCTTTTCCTTGACACCTATTATTTTTAAATTATTTTTCTTTGTGTCATCTTGTAAATGTTGAATTATTTCTTGATCTTTCCTTTCATGATCACTAGCCACAATCCTGTCTTTAAGGTCAGAAAGTCCATCTTCTGCTTTGTTCAAGCAGTTTTGCCAACTTTCAATGGAATTCCTAATTTCCTGGATACCTGTTTAAGTCCATTTCATGCATTCTGTTTATGTCCTATATTGATTATTCCCGGTTTCCATTCTCTTCCTATCATCATCTATTTTTCTTCCATCTGTACTCTAGACTTGCTGAAAAATTCCTTTATGAATGTTGATACTTCATTTTCTTTTACCTGAGATATAATTTCTGATCTGATTTCTTCTATAGCCTCATGGATTTCTTTCTTTACCTTGTTTGCTATCATTTCAGAAATTACAGTTGAGTATCTTCTTCTATCTTTTGTCTCCTTGGTTTATTCTGGGTGAGCTGAAGATCTGAGATTTCATTTTGCTTCTGCAACTTGTCATTTTCTATTTCAAAAGTTTTTATTTTGTTTTTTTGTGTTGATCCTTGTAAGTTTTGGTAGTAGGTAGCTGTATCACTATTATAAAATCCTTTCTAAGAAAAGTCTGTTCCTTGGGATATTTTCTATTTGTAGACATTCTTGGTTTATGTCTGTTCCAAGATATTACCTTCCCAGTTAATTAAGAGTGAGATGTTAGTATTTGTTTGGCACGATCAACAGTTCTTAGGTGCTAGACTGTGTCGAGGTTGTTATCCCAAAGCTTCACAGTATTGTTACAGAAGGAAAAACAACTGGCTGAAACAAATAAGACAGATTGTCTAAGGTGGTATAATCAGCAATAACAGTAGCATCAAGCACAGTTTAAAAGCTGCCAAATGGTGGTAGCTCTTAATTTTGTAGCTTAAACCATAGAAGCAAAATCCACAATGATATAACATAATTGATTTAAACTGGGAGTTTGTATTCATAATGTTTCCCCTTGGTATAGGGGTTTTACCCTGTAGTGAGATTTAAGAATAATGGATAAATAAAGATAACTAAAAAGAAAGTAAAGTCAAGGCTTGAGGACAGAGGACGATCATGCAAACTTTGCGAAATGAGAGGAGAGGGCAGAAGAGAATGAATGAGGGGATAAGCAAGGGATTATCTGAACTTGGTCACTGGGTTTGGGGGATAGAATTAGTTTTCTGTGGCTGGAGTTCTCCCCAGCCATTTAGTAAAAAGAAAAGAGAAAAGGAAAAAAGGGAGAGAAAAGGGGTTTCCCATCCTCCTGCTTCTTTCTATTCCGTATGTGCTTGTCTCCAAGTGCAACACTGGTTCACCTAACTTATCACCTGATTTCTCATGTTGTTGCTGTTGCTTGGGGCTTTTCACAACACTAGTCCCTCCTTTCCATCCTGTGAACTCTAGTAGGGACCATATATTGTGTTGCTGGTGTTCCCTGTAGCCTCTGGGCTTTCCTGAGCAGTTCTCCTCAGTCATGGCAGCTTCAGGGGAATGGAAGGCATTCTCTAGGCCTTCCAGTGCAGTTCACCTGGGTTGCAGCTACAGAGATGGTGAGGGGAGGGGCTGCACTCCTATGCACTCTTTGTCTGAATCCTGGCAGCCAGTGTTTAACTATCACACACATGTACACATATATTTCTGCATAATATATGGAAAACTTGCACAACTCAAGAATAATTACATAGAAACCAAATGATAAATATAGAGCAAAATAAAAGATAGTTATTAAGAAGTAGGGAGATAAATCTTTCTTAAGTGGGAAGGAAATCATGAAAGGTAGTTGGGGAGGGAGATGAGGGAAAGGGGACAT
This sequence comes from Dinomys branickii, assembly GCA_004027595.1. Taxonomy (NCBI): domain Eukaryota; kingdom Metazoa; phylum Chordata; class Mammalia; order Rodentia; family Dinomyidae; genus Dinomys; species Dinomys branickii. The sequence continues at coordinate 18,045 of PVLD010009753.1, read as the reverse complement.
AAAGCGAATTAAGATGTATTATGTATACATACCCAAAAGAATGTACATTATATACTGAAAACATGTACTAAAAATAATAATTAGATAAACATTGAAGTGTTTTATGAAGGACAAAAATATATGAATAAATTTTTCACCAAAGATAATACACAAATGAACAGTAATCACATGGAAAGATGCTAAGGATCATTACTCAATAGGATATGTAAATTAAAACCACAATAAAATGTTTCTGCATACCCACCAGAAGGGCTGTAATCAAAAGGCCAACAAGAAATGCTGACAAGGAAATAGAAAAACTTATAATGTTATGCAGTATTGGTGAGAATATAAAATGGCTCATTGTTTCTTAGAAAATATGATAGTTCTTTAAAAATTCAAATTTAAACATTTTATTGTATACTTTAACAGGTAAATTTTATAGTAGGTGAACCATAGATCCATATAAGTGTTAGAAAACTACCAGCTGATTCCATAATTCTTTTATGGGACGTCTATTCAGTAGAATAATCCAAATGTCCATCAACTGGTGAATGAATAAATAAAATGTGGTACTACCACACAATGGAATATTATCTGTTAATAAAAAGGAAGTAGTAAGATATTGAATAGAAGGAGTGCATCTCAAAAACATAATTCAAATTAAAAGATGCTAGGTACACAAAACTATATTCCATTTTTATGAAATGTGCAAAAGGGCAAAACTGCAGAGGCATAGTGCAGATGACTGCGCAGCTTGAAGCTGGAATGCAACGTTCCTTCCAAGGCATCAGAGAAACTTTGGGGGAATGGACATTTTCTAAAACTAGGTGTGGTCATGCTTGCACTGTTCTGCAAATGTGCAAAATACCTTAGAGGTAGATATTCACAATGGATAAATTATATCAATTGTAAATTATACCTCCATGAGAACAGACATAATAAAACAAGTAGTGGTCTTTTGCATAAAGATTCTCTATCCTCAAACCCCATAATTCATTCAGTATGTTTGAGGATGCCTATAATCCAAGATTTAAGAGGTGAGACAGGAGAATCACTGTGAGTCTTAGGCCAGTCTGGGCTACATAATGAGTTCAAGGCCACTCTGAACTACAAAGGAACAGTTAATGTGTAATTGTTTGGTCAAACTTGCATACCTATATCTGGTAATCTGAGCAACTACTTTGAAAATAACAATATGTAATACAATAACCATTGTTGATTTCCTATCATCTTGTTTTGAAATTCTGTATTGTTTTTATAGTTTTTTGTTTTTGTCTTTGCTTTTGTTATTTTGTTTTGATCTTTTTAAAATAATAAAAAATATTATTCACAAATATGTCAAAATCAGTAGTTATTCCACAGGACCCACTATGGTCCCTTTGTCATGAACATGCCTTAGTTATGTGTTTGCTTATGCATATATTTTCCCTGTGTGAATACTATAAGCATCACAGACATCTCAAACGCTGACCATAGAGCCCAAAAGAAGTGCTTGCTTGTTAATGTTTATTGAAGAAAGAGTGAATTTCATTAAAAAATATATTAATACAGAAGAAAAGCAGAAGTACAGAATTATATAACTTATGCCATCATAAATTAAGGTGTAGGGATCAACTTTTAAATTAATTTTTGATATATTTACTTATGATTTACCATGACAAATATATATATTATGTATTACATATATATAAAAGATTTATTTACGATTTGATGTTGCAGATCTCTGAAATATCAGAAGAGATAGGTGGGTATAGATAGATAGATTTGTTCATTTATATGTGAGAAAAATCAGATCTAAATAAATGTTCACAAAAAAGGTTATAAAGCTTAGAATTGTATCTCCTAGTAAGTATGCTGCCATACTGGAGAAAATTAAACAGTAGCTTTGTGGAAATTAAGAGTTATAGTCTCTCCTATTCCATATCTCCAATTGCACCCCAAATCCCGAACTGAGTCATACACACTCATAGGTTCAAACATCACAATCATGGATTTTTAGACAATGTGATCACACAGTCATATAGACACTTTCATATCTACATGCCACCCACAACCACACACATCAATATTTTTAAAGGTAGATGAACACACGTTTCACTACTCGGGCACCTCACATCACAGACAACACTGCATAATCTACACAACTGAACAGTGAAATTCCTAAAGCATCCACTTGAAAATTCACAAATGTGTGGTTCATCTCTGAAGTTGCTTTTCACCAAATCTAGCAAAATGAAATAAAGCAAACATAATTTAAAGAAATAAGATAGCACCCTGAACAAGTTAAATTAATTAAGGACATCAACAAGATGAATTGCCCACAACTGCGCGGACCAAGACTATCATTAGATGGAGATAAATGGTTTCATTTCACAATCTCCAAATGCACAGGCAAGCAGACAGGAAGTATGACTATTGCCCCCTTACAAAATATAAAAATCATACAAAAAAGATACAAACTGATGAAGACACGGATACTCAAATCAAACCCGTAGTTTCATGGTTTGCTAGTTTCATCTAGAGTCCTGAAAATGCCCACTTTCCTCTTTTTCACATTTGACTGCACGTGAAAAATTTCAATGACCCATTACATTTCAAGTTATAGAGTGTTTGAGTTAGAATTTATTAATAGGTCAAAAAGGTAATGAATCTTAACCTCTGTTTGTGTCTAACTTCTAAAACTAGTTGTGTTAGGGTTAAGATGGAAGATCCCAGGGTCAGATTGCCTGTGTTTGAAGCTCCTTGCTATCATTTACTGGTCATGCTATAGTAGCCAAGTTCTCCAATATATTTTGCCTTACTTTGCTTGTCTATAATCTGACTAATATGATAGAGCTTATCACGTGGAGTTTGAGGACTAAATAAGTTAATCTGTATGAAAGGCTTAGAAATGCCCTGGCAGATAATAAGTGTCCAGAAAATGGCATCTTCATGTATAGATTATCCATGACTATCAATTTCAGATTTTCTACTTGATTGTTTTCCTGGTAATATTTAAACTACCAGCATCATAGCCACCCACACCTGGACTTAGAAATGAGCTCTACCACTTGGGACCTGGACTGTCTTGTGAGAATAAGTATTACTGAGCCTATGTTTTCTGATTGATTAACACATCTATCAGCTGAGAAAAGTGGTGATAGAGAAGACTGTAACACAGAGAAAATGTTCAGGTGTTAGCCGTCTCCCTGGACAGGCCATATTTAAACCATTAGTGCTTCCAAAACTTCATTTTACCCAGGGCCTCTGCACCCACTCCCCAACACACAGATAGCCAATAGCTGCACAAAGGTCACTGAGTCGATACTGCTTTGTGTGACCCCCAGGCTTGGATTGTCTCTTGCCCCCAAGATTTCTATCCCCTGGACCTCTCATGGAATTACCCTCAACTCAGAGGCAAAATATAAATATAATCCCATCTCTTCACTACAGAAAACCAACCCTTATCTCTGTCACATTTGAAAAAATGTGTTTTACAGTCAGGCTCAGTGGCATGTGCCTATAATCCTAACACTTTAGGAGGCTGAGGCAGGACAATAGCAAGTTCACCTCCCTCCTGAGCAGCTTAGTGAGACTATATCTCAAAATAAAATATGAAAAGGACTGGGAATGTAGCTCAGTTAGAAGACCTTTGGTTTAATATTCACTACCAAAAAAAATTTATCTTTTTGTTATATAATGTCTACATGCCTTAAATATACTTATTTTTATAAATAATAGTGGACAAGGGAAGAAGAGTAAAGGAAGGGGATAAGAAGTAGTTAAATGTGTTATGTACATGTATAATTTCCCTCAAGAAATGTAAACATTATGTACTATAAATATGTACTAATAAAATAATAAAAATAATAATAATATCATATTAATCTCCACAACTGTGCTAGTGATTTACACAAGAGATTTCTTGGAATTCTCATGATGACCCTGTGACATTTGATCATCTGGAACAGCTCTCCCCACTTGTACACAAAGTAGAATCCAGTCTGGCAGAGGTGAACTTGCCCAGGTTGATGCACCTGCTAAGGAAGAAGAAGGTGACTCTGAGTTCTAACTGTTCTAACCCTGAGACTATAATTCCTTTTCAGTGTTCAATTTTTTGTTCTTCCAAAGCACTTATTGCAACTCAATGAATTAGTGAACAAACAAAGTGGACTATAAACTATGGGTGTTCGATACATGTTAATTGGATTAATCAGTTTAGGAAGGAAAGAAAGAAGGTGGGAGGGAGGAAAGGAAGGAGGAAGGAAATATATGCCCACTTTCTATTCCTGATGTTTATTACATTCAGGTTCTGAATGTAGCTTCCCAGTAGCCTTCCAACTGTCAACCCCCACACCCAGGTTCACTGCTAATTCCAAGCTATGAGTACTTAGACTGTTGTTTGTTGACATTTCCAAGGGATTCCTTTTACCACATGTGTTTGATTTAGAGTTTGGTCAGTGCATACTGAAGAAAATAAGTAGAATTCCTTCTCCTGATTCTTTAGCTCCTTTGAAGAGAACAAGCGTGTACAAAAACCACATAAAAAACCAAAAGCCTCGCTGTGAAACAGGGAGGCAGCCTAGGACCCCAGGGGCATAGTGAGAAAAAACCTGAACCCTAGTTTGTAGCCAAGGAAGGTAGACTCCTGGGCTGGCTGCTGAAGGACAGGAGGGGTTGTTCTGCTGAGGCAACGTGATTGTCGCACGTGTGTATCCCAAGGAAGAACAGAGGAGGCAGCAAGGCCACCCCACAGGCGAGTATATCCGAAGGGAACCTCCAGGACCCTGCCTTCTCTCCCTTTGCTGTCTCTCCTGCATTGCCAGTACGTACTTGCTTGATCTTGGGCAGTTTTTGCTTCCACTTTCTCTCACTGTCCCTTTATATTTCAGTTCTCCTTGGGTAGTTAAAGGACATAAAGCAATCACAGTCTAACTTCTGACTGTAAAATTCCTTTTTAAAGAGATAAGTAAAAAGTCAGCACCAGAATTTGGAGGGGATGTGGGGGAGGGGGCAGCAGGGAGAATCCAGAACAACAGATTTACTCTACCTTTGACCCATTGGTACCTTGACCCAAAACAAGCCTTGCTGCCTACACTGTCTTATAACAAAATTTTAATTTCTAAAGGCCCAATTACCTTGAGACTTTAAACTGTATGTTCAGTCCTTGCTTCTCAAAAAATTCCAAATGAAGAAAACACCTATCCACATTCATCCACTCACAACATGCATTTCCTGGGAGCAAGGGTTGTACTGTATCTCCCATACAGTTTTCACTGAGCACCTCTTAAAGTTCTTGGCAGCACACTGGCAGAGTAAGCATATTCAACTGTAAGTGAAAATGTCCAGTTACAGTACCCAAGATTTCGAATAGGGTCCCCTTTGGATCCTTGAGGAAGACAAGGTAATGATTTAAAGGATTAGCTTCAAAGGAACTCCCATATTATCTTGATTTTTATAATCACTATGAAAATTATAAGTTATAGTCTCATGGGAAACTGAGGCCCAGAAGAATCAGGACACTTTCCCAATGTCACATGGCTATTTAGGGGTCCAGGTCTGTCTTCCCCAAAGCTCTTGTTCTTGGCACCATGGAGTTTCCTGGCCACTCCCATTTTCATCTCTACACCTTAATACACTCTGAATTATGTGAATAGTCAGTCAGTGAACACCTATTAATTGTGCTTTTATATTAGTTAACAGGAAAGGCACAGAAAAATTGAAGGTTAATTAGTTTTCAGTGCACATAAGATTGACACATAAACCAGCAGCCATCTTACACAAAGGCTATGAACAGGCCCTTGTTGCATAGCACAGAGGAGTAGGTGAGAACTCTTCCAGAAAGTAGGCAAGATCACAGTACCACCATCTCAGGGCTGGGCATATAGCTCAGTGGAATAAGCATCTGCCTGGCAAGTGCAAGGTCCTGAGTCCAATCCCTACTACCGAAAAAAAAAAAAAAAAAAAAAAATTCAGAAAGTTCTATAGGATGGGACACTTACTTTCTATGACGACTGTAACAAATTACAGTAAACTTTATGGCTTAACACAAAAACTTATTTTTCCGTAGTTCCTAAAGTCAGAAGTCTAAAGCCAAGGTATCTGCAGGCCACATTCTTTCTGGAGGCTCAAGGGATAAATCTCTTTCTTTGATTTCACCAGTTTCAAGAGGCTGGCTGCTTTCTTTGGTCCATGACTCTTTCATCCATCTTCAAAGTCAGCAATACCACATGCACAAATCTCTCTCTCTCTCTCTCTCTCTCTCTCTCTCTCTCTCGCTTGCTCTGTCTTTTCATTTCATTTCAAAAATAACATCCCTGTATTAGATTTCCAGCACAGAGTCAATAGAAACTATATGTATAATTATGCAAGGGGACTTATTAAGCGCTCTACAGGCAGAAGAGTCCACAATGGTTGACTGTGTGCTAAACAAATCAAAGATCCATTGCTGCTCAGTCAAAGATGGAGGCCACAGAGCAAGAAGGATTAGTGATGAAGTACTAGTTCAAGATCAAAGACCTGGAAGCTCACTAGAGAGTTACCAATGCAGATCTACATTGAGAAGCTACAGAAACTGGAGATGGATCTCCAAGGGTGATGGCAAAGATCTTGCCTCTTCTAAAATGGGAACATTTCCTTCTCCCACTTGTAAGAGTACCAGCATATTCGTTGGTACCACCTACACTGAGGTGCATCTTCCTCCCCAAGTTTGCTGGCCTATAATCAGTTATCTACAGATACATCCAGACCTATTCTTTACTAATCAGCTACCTAGTTCTTACTCCATTTGAATTGATATATCTCTTCTTTCTAGGTACAACTCTTCTGCCTTTCTTGTAAGTTTTGCATTTTCTGTTGCTCAACACAGTGCCAAGTGCTATAGGAGAGATGACAGAATTATTAAATGCTGTTCTCATGTCTATAAAGAAAGCAAAGTGGCCACACTGTCTGGTGTGAGCAGCAACTATAAAACTGAGTGTACAGCAGAGCAGCCGTGGGGCTCTCAATGGAGCAGCTGCGGGGCCCACAGTGGTGCAGCCATGGGGCCCACGGCTGAGCAGCCTCGGGGCCCAGAGTGGAGCAGCCATGGGACCCTCAGCAGAGCAGCTGCAGGGTCCTCACGGGGCCCACAGTGGAGCACCTGCGGGGCCCAGAGTGGAGCAGCCACGGGGCCCTCAGCGGAGCCACCGTGGGGCCCACAGCAGAGCAGCCGTGGGACCCACAACAGAGCAGCTGTGGGGCCCTCAGCAGAGCCGCCGCGGGGCCCTCAACAGAGCAGCTGCGGGGCCCAGAGTGGAGCAGCCGCAGGACCCACAGCAGAGCAGCCATGGGGCACGCGCCCCTGTTGGGGCACCCTTAGTGACCCATTCAGCTCTGTCCCATTGCCTCGATGCCAGAGGCCCTTTCTTCTCCTACTCCCTCCTCCTGATCTCTAGTATTACTGTCCCCCACCCCTTGCAGCTGGGCATTGGATGAACTTTCAATGCTTGGTATGAGGGCTTGAAATCTCCCTGGCCCATTCTCACTGTGTTAGTTCAGGATATGAACTGAGTTTAAAGATTAGTTCTAGAATAGAGTTGGAGGATTTTCTCGAGTCTGCTGTATAGAGTATATTGTTGTTTTTCAGACTCCCGGTGTGCTGCTTTCCATCTAATTTGTTGCTATGGGTTCATGCAAGGTTCATTTGTGCAAGCTGTAAGGAGACCCTCTTGGTGCTCACATTAATAGTTTGGGGTGAGTCCTGAAGACCGTGGATTTGTCCCATTGTTGCCAGGAACAGGCGGTGCTTGCTCAGGCCACCGAGACTCAAGGTGCTCCCAGGGAGAGTTCAGGGTGGGAGCTGAGCCCCAGCAACGCAGCTTGTGCTTCCTGCCTGATATTGGAGTGAGAAGGGCGTGGAGCCACGTGGTCCACCTCCATCTTCATCTCCCTCCCATTGCAGTGCTAGAGCCCCCGTCCACTCCTCAGCCAGATCCCTGGGAGCCGCCGTGGCTCACTGCCAACATTCCCCACTGCTCTCCGCCAGTAGCGGCTCACCCAGCAGAGAGGCAAGGGGTCACCACCTCGAGGCAGGTGCAGAGCCGGGTGTGGTGGGCTGTGTACTAGTTGCATTGATTCTATCCAGGCACTGATTAGGAAGGTTGCCGCAGGGTGGAGACTCTACACCAGTGGCTGTCACAACCTCTCATTCTCACACTGGGTTCGACAACTGCTCCCGACCGCCATTGCCTCCTTTCCTGGCTGCACCCTCCTTTCTCCAGCCCTGGACCAGTTCTCAGAACTCCACTCTCCCCTGGCCAAGTTGGGAGGCTTCCGTGAGCGTGGTCCTCCGAAGCTGAAGCTGTGAATGCTGGAACAAGGGCACGGACCATGAGTGTGCTTGGAGTGGTGACTTCCTCCTTCTCCTCTCTCTCCGACTGTGCCATGGCCGATCTCCAATCCTTTCCTCCAGCAGAGGTTTTGCTCAGTCTTTCTGAGGGCTTCAATTCCCATTTCAGATCCTTCCTGAGTTCAGGATACCCACCTCTTTCCCTTCTGTCCTTTGTCTGAGTGGCATTCCTCCAGGAGGTTCTCTCTCTGCTGCCTACCCGGTCGCCATCTTGAAGTTCTCTCGTAAAATTTATTTAGTTGTTTGTTACTTTCTAATGAATTGACCATTACATTTCTAAAGTTCTGAAATGGCCAGTAGACCTTAGAAAGATACCACGTTAGGCTTCTGTTTGAAACCAACAGCTATAGAAAACTGCTGGCCTTGACTCTGCTGTGGGCCCCACAGCTGCTCCACTGTGGGCCCTGCTGAGGGCGCCCCACACACTGGACCCACCCCTACCCATAGCACAGCGACAGGGTGGAGCAGGGCGGTCCGCTGTGAGCATGGGTGCTTTTCCACCTCCCACCATGGCAGTTTGTGTACACCCATGTGTGCTATAGTATGGTCTGAGGTAGGTATATCTCTTCCCAAGGCGAGAGTCCAGGGGTATAGATAAACCCAAGAATACAGTTATTATCACAGGGAAGATGAATGATTGAGTGGTAGGGCAACGGAGATGAGGGAGGAGAAAATCGAATGATGAAATAGGCCATCATCTGTGTAACTGAGTAACCTGTGAAGGTAACATTATGTAGGACAGCATCCAGAGCTAATTCCCTACTGTCTTCTCTATAGTTTGGTATTTCCTTTAATGTTTGTGTAATAACTAATGTGAAGATAACATTATGTAATACAGCATCCATCCAGTGCTAATTCCCTACTATGTTCTGTATAATTTTGTATTTTCAATGTTGTTTATGGCTTATTCTGGTTCATATGTCTCCATTCTTTTGTCTTTTAAATTAATTAATTGATTAATTAATTAAAAAAACTGAGTGTACAATTAAATGATTAATCCCCAAGAAGTATGAAGGAAAGAGAGCTCCTAAAATGTCTTCTCAATACTTGCCACAAAAAAATCAATAATGAACATCAGAGTCAATCCCATTCAAGTTCTGAAAATGTAGCTTATCAAGAACAACATGAGCATCAGGAGCAAAGCACCTAGTTTCATTTTTTACTTTACAGAAAGATAGAATAGAGATGCAGAGAAAAATTCTCCCAATGCCAGCTATAATGTCATTATTACTTATATATTTAACACAATTTTAGTATTCTGTATGAGTCTATTTTCTATTGCTTTACCAAAATGCATGATGCTAGCTACTGGTTGAAGCAGAGATTTACCTAGCTCACAACTCTGGAGCTTCAATAGCTTGGTGTCAGTATCCACTGGGCTGTAGTGAGGAATTTGGGGCCACCTCATAACTTGGAAGATAGCAACGAAGTCAGAGATGTGCTGAGGGAGAGGACACATGGTGCAAAAGTCAGTAAGAGATCTTGAAGAGCACTGACCATTCTACAATGGTCCATTATTAACAGCTAATTAGTAAAGCATAGTTCTGGATGTATTCGAAAGTGGCTGATATATAGGCCAATTCTGCTAACACGTTCACACAAGAACATCAATCACCTCTGAATTCAGAAACTCTAATGCCTTAACCAACTTCCACTGTTTCCCTGCTTATTATCATTGGTGCTATATTAAAAGTTTCACTCAATCAAGCCTTATAACCAAGATGTTAAATGACTCTAAATGTGGGATGGGATAAGGGCAGCTAGCTCTGCTGCTAGTAAATATTACCTTAAACAATCTATTTTTCCTTTTGGGGGTCAAGGTCCTCATGTGTTCAAGTGCACTAGAAGCATAGCAGAACTCATAGGAATATGTATTCTTATGCTTATAAGGTGACCATGGGGATGACATCCTGAATGTACGAGCATATCTTAACTCATCAAAATATTAATATTAAATTTGAATTTTTATATATCAAGTACAGTGGTACCTCAGTTCATGAACTTGATTCTTTCCACAATTGTGGTTGCAAAACGGTTGGACAAATACCGAATCAAATTCAGTGGGTAGGTTCATTGTTGATCCTATGGGGAAATTTAATTTGTTCGCATCCCAGTTCCATTTGTGATGAAAATCATGGAGAGAATTGAGTTGGTGAACCAAGGTATAACTTATACCTCAAAGAAGCTTTAAAGAAAGAGATCTGAAGACCAAGAAGAGGAATATAAATTCTGAGTAAGGCTGCCAGACTTAGCAAAAACAAAATATAATAAACAAACATAGCAACCTATACAAACACTTAGGTCAATTTAAGTTTCAGCTAAACAACGTTTTCTTAGAATCTATGTCTTCTCTACAGTACTTAGAGTATATGGATAGTAGAAATGCATTTTAATTGCTTACCTAAACTTTAAACTGTAGTTGGTCATTTTTTATTTCCTGGGGAAATCTAGTTCTGGACTTGAACTACATCAGTTTGTACCTTGTTCATGAGACTTACTAACTGTGTGAAGTTAGCAGATTTGTAAACTTCACCCCTTTATTCACTTTTTAAATATACATAGATGAAAAAATAAACTGTATAAATCTCAGAAAACTTATGAATATGAAATAATATTAAAATGATTATAACATGGCTGGAACATGCCTAAGTTATGGTATGTGAGCAATAAATTATCCCTCCAGTTATTGCTGCCACAATAATTGGATGAAAAAGATGAATTTTAAAAGGATTTAAACTGTGTTCCTTCCAATAAGCTCTTTAAACAGAACTGCTTTTGAGTATCAAGGGCATAATTTCCATGTATAACATTTGAATATGACAAATATAGGGCAAAAAGAGTTTAATACATGACTGAAATTGCCTCTTCATTTAAGAATGCTTTCAAATAAAAAGGTGACAATCATAAGAAATAGCACTGTCACATGGGAAGGGTTCACAATGACAAGTCAGGTGAGTTTAAGGCAGTTCAAGCAAAGATTACCCAAAAGCAGGTTGGCATCTTTCCCATAGCTGTATCCCCCCAAAGAAGAAGCAAGCCCAGTGTATCTGAGTGGGGTAATTAGGTCGGTCTCATTCCTAGAGGATTAATTCAACTCCTGACAGATTGTGGCAGCTACCTTTCATCTCCTCAGAAAGACTCCATCAGCACACTGATTTCAATTAGACAAGTGATGTTCTATTGACTTATCCTAGACAGAAGGAGACGTAGCAGACAGATAACAAACTGGATTACAAAAGCATTAATCTTCCGGTCATGGCAACAGAAAGACTTTTAAATGCATTACTCTGTCCCATAGGAATAACAGGAACAATTTTTCTTCCTACTACATGTTTAATCTTCATAAAAGGTAATAGATTGATACATAAATGGAGAGTGAAGTTAAGACCTCCTCACTTCTGGAGAGATACTAAGCTCCTGCCTGGACTTTGATTAGAGCCGGATGGACTACGGACCACATCTCCAAAGGCTAGTGCTTACCAAATCTCTAGATGAAAAGGACACCTCAGGTAAAATGTCTTGCTCTTCATTGAGCAAACATCAGTGAGACACAAAGACTGACAACCTGATTATGCAGAAAAGGTTGAAAGAGCTGCATGATGAAAGTCTGTGGCATTAATGAATGGAGTGAGAAAAGGCACATGTAAAGGGATCGTCTTTCTCAATCTGGGCATGCCTGCTTCTAATCTTGCTCTGCCTTTTTTTTTTCTTTCTTTCCTTTCTCTGGTTAGTGGCTTGACATATTTGCTATCATGATCTACAGAGGCTGAATGACCTGACATTGGGTGCATTTCCATGAATGATGACAAAATCCACAGGATCCTATATCTAGGACATTCTCAGAGTACTATGACCCAAATTCCAGATACTAGATTGGGTCTCAGTGTCTGCCCAGGCCCTGGGACCACAACAGGTTCCAGCTCCCTGGTTCCCAATGAAGAAGAAATAGAAAAGGTGCCAAAGACCATGGAAAAACTAAATGATAAAGGAATTTTTTAAAAGCTTCAACCCGTCAACTGACAAAGTGAACAGAGTGAAAAGAAATCTTATAGAATAGGAAAATGTTGGCAAATCAGAAATTTAAGACATACTTATTGTTCAGAAAGGATTAAGAACTAAAACTTAACAACAACAACACATAATCTAATTAAAAATGGGCAAAGGCTTGAGTAGAATTTCTTAAAAGAAATAAACATAGCCAGCAAGTACATCATGTTCAACATCACTAACTACTAGAAAATTCAAACAAAAACCATAATGAGGTATCATTTCACATGCATTAGGATGACTAGCATAGAGGAGAGAAATACTGATAAAGTTGTCGAGTAATTAGAACCCTCCTGTTCTATTGGGAACAACATAAACTGGTACAGTCACTGTGGAAAAATAATATGAAAATTGCTCAAAAAATTAAAAATAGAATTATTCTATAAAACAATGTGTAAACTCCAAATAAAAAGTTGGAGATCCAAGAGATATTTACATATGATGTTTATAGTATTATTCACAATATCTCTTCTCTCAAAAATTTCCTTGGAAGTTTGTACTTCCTGGTACCCCAAGTTATAAACTCCCATGTTACCTTAAAAGGTGAGTACCACTGAAGACTTGTATAAGTTAACTCAAAACTGCTGCCAAACAAAGTTGCCATCCCTTGCTCTGTGGTCTCAAGATACTGTGTAAAGTCCACTAGGTGTTATGGGTGTTTTATTTTAACCATTAGCTATGTGCTTACCTCTCCCATAAATCTGGGACTCTTTTAGGGCAAATATGTTATGCTGCTTATTTCAAGTATAAAGTATGACAGAGGTTTCTGGATGGACTTATTCATAAATGAGCAGAAGTACACAAGGAAGAAGTTATTTTTAATGCCAAAGATTGAGAGAGATTTTCTAAAGGATGTAATATTTAGATTTGAGGATAAAATTGTCTGCACTCCCAAAATATCTTATCAAAAATTATTTTTAAATCCCCTCCAGGTTAATAAACTAATTCATAGAGGAAAAAATTCAGAAATTACAGGCATCTTCAGCAAAGAAGGGAAGAAAAATCAGCTTTTCTCTACCCAGAAACACTTTCATTAATATTTTAGATATGATTTCTTTCTGCCTTATACCAACCACTTTTCTCTATGGAATTGAGAAAATATAATTTCATAATCTGCCTTCCTTACTTAATGCTATATCATAAGTATTTTCATTATGCTTAATAAACATAAATATAATTGTTAATGATTGAATTCTCTCCCTTTACATGAATATACATCACAATTTGCATAATTGTTTTCATAGTGCTGGATTTTTAGGTGGTTTCCAGTTCCTTGTTGTCATAAATAATGCACATATTTGTTCATAAATATTTATTTCTGTTACCGATTATTTTCTTGGGATGTATTCCTAGAAACAGAAATAATGGGTCAAATGGTATCAGAATGGGAAGGCTTTTGAGAAATAATGTCCAAATATTTATAGAAAGTTCAGAGCAATTTATACACTCCCCAGTAAAGTGAAAGGCATGTGTTTCAGGACATCTAAACAAGTATCGTCTACACCAGTACTGTTACTAGTTTTCCTTTCACCTTCTCAAACCATTTTCACTAAATTGAATCATTAAATGCAGCTATTTCTTATAATCAAATGCTGCTAAGTAACTACACTTCCCTTCTGTTTTCAAGCTGCTACAATAAGCCAATTTCTGTTATTTTATACCTCCCAATTACAGTAACTTCCTCAGCCTCTTCTCAACCCTTTTGCTCACCCATATATTCTCACATATGTTAAGGTTCTATCATTTCTCTATTGACCCTAATGGATTAAATTGTCTTCTCAATTTTTCTCATGTTAAATGAAAGAAGCATCTATATAACAGTCAATTCAACCAACATCTGTTCACCAACCCTTACATGTCAAACACTAGTAAATACTGCATATATTAGAACTAGGCAGATTCCCCAAGCTCAAAGACCTGAAAGCCTAATGGAGAAGAAGAACAAGATAAAACAGGTAGGCAATAACAATTCTAACTAATGGATGCTTTGATAGGAACAATCATAGTCACAAAAAGAGGAGAAACTACTATGACCTGAAAAGATTTTATGAAAAAAAAAGCAAAATGCCTGCTGTTTCAAGTAAGAATTTAGTGAGAAAAGGAAGAAGAAAAGCCATTCTATAAAGAGATCAAGCAGGCATAAATACACAGAAAGAGAGAGAGAAAAAAGTATGACTCATATGAGGAACAAAGAACTCAATACGGTGCAAGCTGAGAGGAAAGAACAGTGAGAAAGAGAGAAAAAAATCAAAAATGTATCGGACAGGTAACTGGAGGTCATACAAGGCATGTATAGATTTTATAGGATGTGCCTCCATCCTAAAAAACATACAACATTATATATTCATCCTAACTTAGCTTAGAAATAAAAGGATCTGGTTTTATTCATTAGAAAAATCATTTTGCTATCAGGGTACCAATGAAAATAAACTCATAATGTGAAAAATGTAAAATACAGAAAACAATAAACTGCCTTAAAAATTATCAGCTAAATCTTGACATATCCCATGACACGGGATAATTCGTGAAGGAAAGCAAAAATAGAGCCATTTGCAATAATTCGTGAAGTAAGTATATTTCCAAAGTTCTAAATAAAACAGAAGGATCGTTTGAAGTTAATCAGATGGAAATTCTACGACTTACTAGAATAGTCTTTAAAATTTAAATGGCCATCCCAGGGATAAAATCCCACACAAAGACACAGCGGTTTTACAATGCGGACTTGGGTCTTTCTGTGGGATCCCAGAGACACAGACTCTGTATTGTGCTGAATACAGAGAGGAGCATGGAATGTTAGACCAGTGTTAGTGGTTACTGGGCCATCATAGGTCACATAAACCTACAGGGCTCCTACTCCACATGCCATCCCAGCTCCAGTGTAACAACAATGGATCGGAGGTGACAGTGCATCGTGGCAGAGACTCTGTTCTCAGGCCAGCCCAGGATGACAGAGTAGACACAACAGGGAGACGAAACTAAAGCCTCTCAGCACAAGGTATAACCCTTACTCAGCTTAACATGAATGCTCGTGCTAAATGCCTACTTACCGTAGTGTCAACTGCCCGTTATATTATGCTCAACATTCAACAGAAAATTTCCTGGCATATTAATTGGAAATATAAAAAGTACAATGTAAAGAGATGAAGGAAGAACTGCACCAGATTCATATATGACAGAATTTAGACTCACGAGATGTGAAATGTAAAATAACTATAGGGAGTAGAAAAAAAGATCAGTGTATGCTACATGCATATATGGAAATATCATAGCAAACCCCATTAATACATACAATTAATATATGCTAATAAAATGTTTAAATTCTAAACCTCTCTCAGACAAAAACAATATACTTGATGTACAACTAAGTGTACTCATAAAAAACTCAATTACAAGCAAAAGCATCACACAGTGTAAGCACAGAGAGAGAATCACTGATGAAAATAAAAATGTAACGCTAGAAATCAAAAGTGACAGCAAAAAGGAATGCCTTTGATAGGCTTATCCATCAGAACTCAGGACACAACATAGAAAAGAATCAGTGAGCTTAATTATAAATCAATAGAATCCAAGCTAAAATGGAAAAAAAAAATAACTGGAAAAAACAATGAAGCCTAAGAATTGTCAGACAACTGCAAAATGTGTGAAGTACAAATAGTGGAAAACAAAGAGAAGAAAGGCAAAACTGAGCAAAAGAAATATTTCAAATAATAATGGGTCAGAATTTCCCCAAATTAATGACAAACAACAAATCACAAATGACAAAAGCTCAATGGATAACAAGTTTGTATTTTACAAGATCCACACCTAGGCACGCCTGATCTGAACTACAGAAAAACAACAGCCAAGACAAAACCTTGCAACAACCTATCAGGTGATGGACAACCTATGAACAGAGGAACAAATATAAGAATGATCACAGGCTTCTCATTAGAAACCATGAGAACAAGAAGAAAAGCACATGAAATACCTAGTGTAGAAAGAAAAAAATACCGCCTAAGAATTGTAAGGCTAAGTGTAATTATACTTTAAAAATGAATAAAAGACAAGAACAAACAATGGAGAATTAATTTCAGGTGAGCCATTTCTGAAGATCTTTGGAGAGAAGGAAAAGGTTATAAGTCATGAAGTCAGATATACACAAGAAAAGAAGAGCAGGAGAGGAGGAATAAACTCAAGCTATTTAAATTTTATTATTCCTTCTAAAACATTTTATTATTCCTTCTAAAACTTACTTTAAGTAAGAATAAATACAATGCATGGAGTTATAGCAATTTTAAGTGATGTGAAATGTGAATGGTGTGACCCACTGGTCATAAGGCCCAGAGGAGTAATTGAGAAAAATCAATTTATAAGGTATCCATAAAGTGGTAGAGTATGCTATTTAAAATGGTCCTAGTAAACTTACTTAGCCTATACATGCTATATATATATATATATATATATATATATATATATATACATACAGCCTGCTATAACCATTTTACCTGCTAAGAGATGGAGAGAGACAGCAAGGTCCTGTGCATTCAGTGGTTGAGGACACATATGTCTAAATATATATATATATATTACAGACTCTGGGAACAAGGTTCACAGATTTTATAATCAAGTAGAATTTTAATTGGTTAAGAAAGGAAAGAAAATCAAATAGTATAAAATGTTTAGTTTAAGGTAATAGTCTAGGGGCTGGGGATATAGCTCAGTGGAATAAGCGCCTGCCTAGCAAGCGCAGGGTCCTGAGTTCAATCCTCAGTACAGCCAAAAAAATAAAAAAAATAAGGTAATAGTCTACAAAAAGAGGGTAGACCAAATGTAGCAGTAAAGTTATAAACATGGTACTTATTAATCTAGCAGTATTAATGATTATTTTAAATATGAATGGGCTAGCTATAGAAATTATAAAACAAGATTATCCAAAAGGATAATAAAACAACCAACTATCTGAAAGATACAAGAGGTTCAAATATAAAGACATCAGAATATTAAAAGAGATAAAGATATTTTAACACTAATCAGTGATAATTACAAGTAAATTTCATTACCTGTATTAATACAAAGTAGACTTCACAAAAAGAAAATAACTAGAAATAAAGAATATTTCATGGAAATAAATGGAACAGTTTCCAAGATGTGACAATCTTTATTTTTTAAAGTAAAAGAACAAAAACATATTAACACACAGACAGCCACTTACAAAGTAGCATGAGAATAGTATAATCAAAACTGAATTACAGACAAGGTGACAGGGAATTAACAATAGTTGTTGTATTACATATTGATAACTTCGAAGTGTATACTCAGTACCACACATATAGACATGCAAGATGGATCAAACCACTAATTAACTGAAAATAGACCCTAGAACTAAATGTAAAATGGAAAACTATAAAATGCATAACACCAAATACATATCCATGAAAAAAAGTGAGATAGGCTTTATTAAAGTTTATCAGGGGCTCCGGGGAAGATGGCGACCAGGTGAGCAGCAAGGGAGCGAACCTCCTTAATAAACACCACCAGCTCGAGACAGACTTGGCGAGCGTGAATGCCGGGACCTCGGCTGGGAAGTTTAAACTGGGCGTATTTCTCTGAGATGCCGGGGGAGATGTGGTAGGGCGGACCAGGCTGCCGGGGCGAGACGTGGGAAAGCC